>CM046857.1:27569807-27754662 GCA_025617745.1 Heliocidaris erythrogramma | reverse complement strand
TATGGAGTTTTTGCAAGCTAATGAATCTCGTGTCACTGATATTTGTGTAAATTCAAGGCTACCGAAAGGTTGAATAAAGTTGATATTAGATATAAATAAGATAATAATATCACAATCCATTTATTGATTTTAAAGAAGATAAATGTCCATTAACTTAAGGCTATCGGAGGCCAATCCTTGAATAGCAAAACGCTGAGAGTTGACAATTTTCTGCCCGCTTTGATCTACTATAAAAATAATGAGGATCAATATTTGTTTATGGAGTGGAAGAGCTTGCACCTGAACTAATACCGTAAGAACCACAATCTGGATTACAATCTGAGTACTTTTCCTAGAGGGTGGCTGTCCTAGGGGTAGTTGTCCAGGGGTGGCTGTCCGGGGTAGTTGTCCTAGAGGGTGGTTGTCCTGGGGGTAGTTGTCCTAGAGGTAGTTGTCCTAGGGGGTAGTTGTCTGGGGTGGTTGTCCGGGGGTAGTTGCCCTAGAGGCGGTTGTCCTAGGGGTAGTTGCCTGGGGTAGTTGTCTGGTGGGTAGTTGTCTGGGGTAGTTGTCCAGGGGTGGTTGTCCAGGGGTGGTTGTCCTGGGGGGAGTTGTCCAGGGGTAGTTGTCCGGGGGTAGTTGTCCTGGGGTAGTTGTCCTAGGGTAGTTGTCCTAGGGGTAGTTGTCTGGGGTAGTTATCCGGGGGTAGTTGTCCTAGAGGGTGGTTGTCCTGGGGGTTAGTTGTCTGGGGGTAGTTATCCGGGGGTAGTTGTCCTAGAGGGTAGTCGTCCTAGAGGGTGGTTGCCCTAGGGGGTTTGTCCAAGGGGTAGATGTCCTAGAGGGTGGTTTTATCCTAGGGGTGTTATCCGGGGGTGGTTGTCCAGGGGTGGGTGTCCGGATACACAATACATCCATTTCTGTGTTTTGTGCATTCTATTTGCAGCAAGATTTAAGCCAGTTTTCTATAATTTTGATCAATGGAAAGCCTCACAGGATATATATATTCGTGTTTTTTTTAAATATACTATAATCACGCTTTCCCAGTTGCTTCCGGATTGTTTCTTTCTTAGTGTAATTGTTTTACCAATGTTCGACTCTATTTACCAAAGGAGCCTGTGGCCAACTTTTTGTTTCTGCATGGTACAGTTATAAAACACTGTTTTTCTAATGGAAACAAAAGGAAGAAAGAAAGAAAGAAAGGGGAAGAGAAGAGAGAGAGAGCGAGAGAGACCCCTTTGCTGTTTTTTCGTGAGAAAAGCAGTGCTTTATAGCTGCAGCCGGAAGAAGATAGTTGGGTGAGAAGCTTTTTAAACCCTTGTTTCTCAGAGGTTACATTCTGAGGGACTGTGCATTCTACTCTTTGTACAGTGATTTAGGAACATCCAATGCTAATGAGTTATATTTTTTTTGTGGTGCCAGGTCACAAATTGAATTATCTTTTTGTCTGAAAGTATATAGCAGATCACGTGAGCGAAAGTACTTAGGGGGACTGTTCCACAACTTAGGTGAAGAAGCTGAACGATATATGCCAAAGCCATAGAACGAGTTCAGGATATCTCGAGTAGTCTTACCTGCTGGTCGCAAATTCAAAAGGGAGATTGCTTATGCCTTCTCATTGTTGTTTTGCAAACACCAATGTATGCACAGTCGTGCAAACAAACGTGTCCATATCACCCCAGGGGTGGTAAGGTGAGAGGAATATAATAGTACCGTTGATTAAAGACCGAGTCAGATTACTCGATGCCATATGTCATAGAGCTTGGTTGATTGATTTATCGAGGGTACTCAAGTAGTGGTCTCATCACATGTTCAAATGTCATGTAACATTACCTTGGGTCCTACAATGCTAGAACATTTCCGCGAGGGCAGGGCGGTCGATAGAGGGGCTCGGGATGTCAGAAAGAGACACCCCACCCCCATTGAAAAAAACATTCTGTCGGCCAATCAGGTATTGTAAGACCATAATTATAGGCATATCACAAAAAATGGTGAACCTTTATTTTGTTATTGTTGTAAAAGCTTTTTGTGAACACCTTTTGGTAAATTTGGTCCAATATCATAGCTGCCTAGAGTATGGGGCGGTGTCCGATGAATGCATACTTCTCACTTTTCTTAAACATGACAAAACTGCCTTTCAAATCTCATTTCATAACATGAACCTAACAGAACAGACAGAATGATTAAAGGAGAATGGAACTCAACATACATTAGGTGATAATCATGTGGAAAATTGTCAGCCTATTCAAAATATGTTGAAAATACTCTGATTTGATTACCCAGTATTAAGGAGAACAGTCTCTCTAAAGTTTGCAGATTTCTTGCTAGATATTATCCCATGGGGGCTGACATTTTGAAAAAAACTGTGATGTCATTGCGGTACATGTCCATTTACCTGTACACAATTGATAAGATGTTGCATAATGAATAGCTATTGTACAGCTAAAGCCACCCACGCAGAATAACAGCCATCTTGGTACCTCCATTGTCTCGAAAAGGTGATATCTACACTCTAAAAACTTAAGTGCTGTATTTAGCACTTTTTGAGGGCATGCATAGGGACTGCACTTAGAGTGCTATTGAATGCACACAGCGTGTTATTTCAGCACTTTCACGGGAGCTGGACCGGCTCCTTAAACTGCTAAACATTCATAAAAATCGTGATTTTGGCGAGCCTCGAACCAGGGTCCGCTGATCGAGAATTCCTGGCATTACCGCTAGACTAACTCACATCGTACGATTTAGAGCAGATCACATTGTTACATAGTGAATTTATGACACCACATAGTTCATGTTATCTACTTGACTCCCATGACTAAACTGGATTGCACGAAGCATTCGTTAGTCTATTGGTAACGTCAGCGCCTCTCAATCAGCGGAACCTGGTTCAAGCCTCACGGTCACAATTTTTTTTTGCTGGTGAATTAGCACACTACAAGTGTTAAAACAGCATTTCAGGTGCAGTCACTATACATGCCCCGAAAAAGTAGCACTTGTAGCAATTGTAGGTCTTTGTAACTTCTTTGAAGAATTGACAAACCTTTCTAAGACCAAGCAACTAACAAGTGCATGCCAAATCTTGCTTAAATATCCTGACACAAATAAGTTATATGACAGGATAAAAGTATCTTCATTTGAATGTACGCTGTAAAAACTGAAGTGATGTATATAGCACTTTGAGGGCATGCATAGGGACTCCACTCAGAGTTCTATTGTAATGCACACAGCGTGCTATTTCAGCGCTTTCACGAGAGATGGACCGGCTCCTTAAACTGCTAAACATTCATTTTAAAAAATCGAGATTTTGCGAGCCTCGAACCAGGGTCCACTGATCGAGAATTGCTGACACCGCTAGACTAACTCACATCATACGATTTAGAGCAGATCATATTGTTACATAGTGAATTTACGACTCCACATAGTTCATGTTATCTACTTGACTCCCATGACTAAACTGGATTGCAAGAAGCATTCGTTCGGTAACGTCAGCGCCTCTCAATCAGCGGAACCTGGTTCGAGGCTCGACACGGTCACATTTTTTTTAATGAATGTTTTGCAGTTTAAGGAGCCGGTCCAGCTCCCGTGAAAGTGCTGAAAGTGCTGAAGTTCGGAACCAAAGAGTGCTAAACCTTCGCTCTCTGTGTGCGCCCAAGTAAAACTGGGTATTCAAATTGCCGTAGCAACTGGTATGAAGGGATTATCAGATTAGGCTGAATTTTGGCAAGCTGCTCCAGGAGGACCTATTCATTACTCACTCCAAAAATTAATTTAATACCTTTGGAGTTAAAGTAGTAATTTGGAACTGAATGAAAGTATTACAAAAGCTCTCCAAACATTCATTAGCTCGTCAGGTGAAAAAAAGGAGTCATTTTAAAATGCCCCAAAAACATATTTCTAAGTCGAATTACGACTCGCAAACTTGAGACATGATAGAATGATAATGAAACTACCCATTTCTATCAAAAACAGAAAATCGACTGATCCAAGCAAATTTACTATTTTGGGCTGTTTGCTACGTTGTGGTCCGTGCGACTTATTGTAGGTTTTGAGGCGGCGGGTCACATCTAAGCTGCCTGGCCTTACATGCTAACAGTGTATGTAATATGGTATAAAAATGAAGCCTGGGGGGGGGGGGGGGGGAGTAATTAAAAATCATCATATCCTTCACAAAAGTAAACATACGCAAGTGACCGGAGATGCCAGACTCATTTTTCCCCACAGACTCAGTGTTAGACTAAAGCGTATGGCCATACGCTTTCGTAAATGGGAGTATTCAGTCATTCTTGGCTTAGCTTCGCGAACGAAGATCTATGAAGGGGACTGTCCACGTCGATTGCAGGCACACTGGTGGCTGATAAGGCCGATGGTCTGGTCTAGTACTGCTGCTGAGGCTACCCGGTCCTTCCTCCTGCAGCGTTTCTCCCTCAGGTTGACCCTGCAGGAGTCCTCAAAGGAAGAGACTGCCTGGTGAACGGTGTGGCGCAAGGCCTGCCGGTCATTTGCAAGTGTTGACCACTGGCGGTGGTCAATGTGGCAGGCGTCGAGTGACTTTTTGAGGGAGTCTTTGTAACGTTTCTTCGGTGCCCCTCTGTCATGGTGGCCAGTGGAGAGTTCGCCGTACAGGGTTATCTTCTGGAGACGTGCCCCACCGATCTTAGCTGTGACTTCAGCAAACATGGCCTCAATGCTGGTGATCTCCGCCTGGCCGAGGACCTCAACGTTTGTGACATAGTCGCTCCAATGTATGTTGAGGATGGTGCGGAGACAGTGCTGTGGAAACACTCAAGGAGTCGTTGATGGTGACGGTATGTTACCCATGACTCAGAGCCGTACATCAGGGTGGGGTGTCTTGGTGTCCTTCTTCAGGTGCTTGTTGTTCCAGACTCTGTTGTAGAGTCTGCCATAAGCGCTGTTTGCCTTGGCCAGTCTGTTGTTTACTTCACTGTCGATCTTGGCATCTGATGTGATGGTGCACCCCAGGTAGGTAAACTGGTGAACTGCTTTCAACTCAGTATCGACAATGGTGATGTGAGGTGGGCGGTACTCCTCCCGGGGTGCAGGCTGGTGGAGGACTTCCGTCTTCTTCAAACTGGCCTCAAGGGCTCTTTCAGTGTGGGCGGTGAGGGCAGCGTCGCCGACAAAGAGAAGGTCACGGATCAGCTGCTCAAGTGTCTTTGTGTGGGCCTGCAGTCTCCTGAAATTGAACAGACTGTCATCAAGGGGGTAGCGGATATACACGGCATCGTCATCGTCGAAGTCTTCTGTGGCCTGCTTGAGCACCACGCTGAAGAAGATACTGAACAGGGTCGGTGCCAGGACGCGACCCTATTTCACGCCGTTGACGATTGGGAAGGGTTCAGCGAGGTCGCTGAATAACCTGACTTAACCACGTTGATCTTCATGAAGTTGGATGATGATGCTGAGGAACTTTGGGGGCAGCCAAGGCGCTCCATGATCGTCCACAGCCCCTTTCTGCGGAATGACCGGTTCGCAGATTTTCCAGCTTGGAGGCGATGGAGGTCCTGACCATGAAACCGACACCTGAAAGACGCCTTTCCGTTGCAGGTTTCCCTGACCAGAAGAGGGTGTAACCGGCACCATGCTCCCGGGGGCTGCCTTCATCTGGGAAGCGGACCTCGCTTAGGGCGGCAATGTCGACATCTAATCTTGAGATTTCGTGTGCAATCAGAGCAGAACGACGGTCTGTTGCCGTCAGCCGCGTCGAGCATGGTTCTGACATTCCAGCATGCGAGTTTCAGTCCTGCGCCCTTGGAGGTGGATGCATACCTTACTTGTTTCGTTGTTGTTCGACCGCTTGAAAAGATGCCCGTTGGCCGAGGTAAGCCAACTGGGGAATGTGAGACGAGCTTTGGTTAGACCACCTTTTCTAGGCCCCTCTCCGTGTGGAGCAAGCAGTGCTGTCCCTAAAGAGGGCTACTTGGTCATTCAGGGTGCTGCCGGGTGATGCTGTCGCCTCAGGTTAACATCAGACGACCAATATCCTGAACCGCCTGCATGCGGAATTGGAACTGCGGCTTCCACCTACTGTTTTCGCCCCTTTCCCATCGCTGCAGGGCTTGAAAAAGTTGGTGGCATCGTGGACGTGGTCGTGTCCTTCAAGCCTGCGCAATGTAATTTTTAGGTGGAGTGCAGTGTGCGCAGTACTGGCCCCACCCTTTACACCGGAGGTTCATCTGCCATATCCTAGCAAATTGGGACGGTGGCGGGGAGGTCCTCGGGTCGTAGGTTTTACATCAGACTGCCCTTGTCCTAGCCTCTGGCTCATGAACCTTCCTCGGAGGCACGAGGGCTGTGACCTGGCGGGGGCGCGGCTACTGGAAGATCAGGACGTGTCCATAGATAGACCCAGGGTCATCGCACATCGAGACTGTCCGGCATTCCTCGGCACTTCAGGGGTTTTATACCAGACTTGTCCTTGTCCTAGCCTTTGGTTAGCCAAAACCTGCCCGCAAGGCAGCGGGAGACTCGTGGAGGACGGGGACGTCTCGCTGTACCCGTGCAGGTTCAGAAGGTTCTGCCCACAGTATTCAGTCATAGATATCTTAATAATAGTATTATATATTTGAAAATCTTTCTATGCCTGGCTATTTATTTATCCTTCTGAAGATCATTATACAAGACAGATATCAAAATTCAACAAATCAAGCCTCCACAAAATTACGGAATCCCTTAAAAGGGTTTTTTCTTAAAAGACGTTTACCTCGTCACTATTATAACCCCCCCCCCCCAAAAAAGTAATAATAATGATAATAATAATAATAACAATAATAATAATAATAGCAATAACAACAAAAATAATAATAATAAATATATAAAAAATTAATAAAATAAATTAAAAAGAAAAAAAAAATGATGGCCTAATTAAATATCATGTAATAATTAAATAATGAGGTCTAAAGTATGTCATAATGATGTCTTGCATAATTACAAGAAATAATTAAATAATTGTGAAATTTACAGCTTTATTATATCTATTGACTCAGAGAATATAGGCCTCAATTTTGATCAATACTCCTGGCTGCTTTCTTTCATAGCATGCCCATCCGTTGTATAAGTTGGGTCAATAATGATCCTAACCATCCTAACAATGAATCGGATGGGTATGCAACTAAAGAAAGAAGCCAATTTGCAAATTATTTTTGTTGTAATCTTTGCAATACCTTTATCTTTATGTTATTCCGATATAATTATACACATGACAAAAATAGCGGTAATAATTACTGCTTCAGATATTGATTTTTGCCATGGCGACATACATTTTTGCACTCATTGTCAACCAAAGATATCGTCAAACCAGGGGAATGCGGTCAAACAATGTTAGTAATGATAATATTCCGTTCTTGCATAGGGCATATCACACTGTGATATAACGTCTCTTTGCGCTCCCAACATGTCGGCCAAAGAACTTTGGATATTATTACCCCGGTTTTAGCTCCGGCAATCGGAGTACTCAGTGCATTCAAGGAACAAATCCTACAAGATACCCACTTATTTCACCTTGTTCGAGTGTGGCAAATGTAGATTAATGTCTTACCAAATGTTGAGTCCCAGCCTGAGTATGTCTTTTGGCAAGATCTTTAATCTTTAGAGGTGTTGTGGTCTAATGGATAAGTCATCGCACTGCAGGTCGCAAGGTACGGGGTTCGATTCCCTGCCACGGCACTAACGTCCTTTGGCCAAGACATTAATTAATTTACATTTGCCACACTCGACCCAGGTGTAGTAAGTGGGTACCTGGTAGGATTTATTCCTTGAATGCACTGAGCACTACGGTTGCCATGCTATAATTATTATTATTATTATTATTAATCTGCATTTTCCACCTTACATCATGTTTAGTAAATTGATTCCTGGTAGGAAGTTATTCCTTGAATGCAAATAGAGAATCTGTGCTAAAGCCAGGTAGAAATAGTATTTTCTAGGAGCCTTTGGAATTCACTAGGATTATAGAGTTATACGCAGTTCAAATATATTATTATCACAACTGAATTATTGAAGAAAGTATTATTATTGATATATGCAATAAGTTTACGAATAATTCATCTACAATCCAACACAAAGCTGATGTTAATTAATCCGAAATCGCAATTAAAAATAGAAATTTGTTTTCACGTTTTTTTTGTGTTTTTTTTTTTTGCTGGGTTTTTAAGAACACTTTCAAAGAACTTTTGTAACTTCGACTCATTTCACTATTCAATGCGATATATCTAGAGGACGTTGGCCTGCGGCTAATATGCAAGAAAAACAAAGAGTGCGCCGTCAGAAGAGATCGAACTTTGTTAAATGAAAAGACTATTCTGTTTAACGAATCAATAAACACCCGCAACTTTCACCAGTTCCAACGAGCAAAATCAATAAGTCGAGCTCCGAAACCCATAACGAAAATGAGGGATGTTATTGCCCTTTTCTTAAGAAATTGTTGTGTTTAAGGTCAGGTAACCAGTGTCAAGCAAAATTGACAGAATAAATACAGTCAGCTACGAGCAGAAGTAAACATTAAAAATGACCGCACAGAGTTGTATGTATAGTTCTAGTGCACCTTATGAGAAGATACTAGTACTTGATAAAAACATTATTACTGAAAAGAAATGTTTGTTTAAAAAAAAAAATAACAATATTACCATCTAGGGCCGTCAACACCCCCCTCCCCCAAGGCCTATCCTTCACTAATAAAGTTATACTGGGTCATCGTTCTAACATCCTTTATATGAAACACTCTTTTTTCATCCGGTATGGATTAATTCGTAAGTATCGTTGGCTTTAGAAAAATCATTTTAGTTCGCTCATCTGATGAAATATGATCTTGACAGCAGCAATAACACAGGTCTTAATTTCACATGCCTGATATTTGACAAAGTAAATACATCACTACAAAATGTCCTTGTAAATTTCATCCGATACGAATGCCTTTTCTTTCCGCGTTTATAGTTTCGTCTTAAGTATTAGGGCCCGTATTCAATTCACCACATCAATACGAAATATGAGGATATTTTACTCAGTTTTCCAATGAGATAAAATACTTAAGCAAATGTATTCATTTTGATATTTTGGCTAAGTATTTTACCCTTAGTAAGAAGGCTCACAATCAAACTTTAAAAGCCAATTATTACTTTATTGGCAGGGATGTGGCTTTCATTAACGCAAAACATGCAGTATAGGCTGCTCACAAGCGCGTCAATGTTATATGACGCATTTATTGCGCATTATTAAGCATGTCAGACATCTGAGCAATGAAAATTTTACATTTTATTGCCCGGCTTTGATAATTAGCTAACAAAATTGCGGTCCGATAAATTGTTTATTGCCCGGTTTATAAAGTCAATGGGATTTTGCGTGTTAAATAGCGAGCAATAAACTGTATTTTTTTTACAATATTTTCGAGTTCGCTTTAGATGTCTGATTCTGTTAATAATAATGATATGGACTGGCTACTTTCGGAGATCATTAACTGCCCTCACTAGAATCGTATAGCTCTCGTCTTCGACTCCAGCAATACGATTCTAGCTCAGGCAATATTATCAAGCCCAGGCCATATTATATTATTATTTTGGACTGGCTGGATGACGTCCCAGTGGCTATTTTTGCCCTGAAGTCGGCTTGCTAAACTAAAATTTAATCGAATATATCATAAAGAAAGTAATTGTGAGAAAATTACAATTTACTTTCTTTATGATATACTTCAATTATATACTTCAATCCTATCAATTATGATATTTATTTAAAATTTATTTGGAATACGAGTTAAGGCAGTTGACTTAGTAATTTACTTACTTAAGCGCGTTTTGAAATGAATACCGGTCCAGGTTTATTATAAGATATATTTCTATCATATTACACTTTAAAAAAATAGAATCATGTTGGGTTTTTTTTAATCAAGAGTCAGTTTTCATCGTGGAGTACAGCGTTGGATTGCAAACACCCAATGCTTATTCCTTTCTTTTCCCACTTTGACATTCTACTAATAAATTCTACTAATTTCTAAGATACATTTCATCATTCACGCCAGGTAGGTTAATATATGTTGGTGGCATTTTAAGGCATTTCTAAATCATTGCTTGATTGGAATGCATTGGTATAATTATAATTTTTTTTTAGATAAATGGGATGTGTAGAGAGCAACGTGAAATGGTCAATGGATGAAAAAATGACACCCTGAAATCTTTGGAGTATCAGAAAGAGTTGATGGCATCTGTATTCTTTGGTAGATGACGAAGTGTCGATGTCATTTTGAAATCTTGGACGGTTGAAAGATTGTCGAAGATATTTGAAATATTTAGTTTATGGTAAGTATTGACAGCATTGTAAAATCCTTGGTAAATGGCATTATGAATTCCACATTTGCTTGGAAATTATTGATGGTATTCAGAAATCTGTAATAGATGAGAAAGTGTCCTTGGCAAATTTATTACAAAATCTTATGTTACAGAGGAAAACCCTCCGTCCATCGCATGGGACGTTAAATGGAGGGCCCGTTTAGACAAGCGTCACGACCTTTGCACATTAAGAACCCACTGCACTATTTGAGTGATTCACTTCGCTTTTTCCCTTCGGGTGACGCCAAATATTTAATAATAATAATAACAACAATAAAGTGTGGATAGCATTGTAAAATATTTGGTAGATGAGAATGTGTCGATAGAAATTTGACTGGTACTGAAGGGTCTAGGCTGCGCAATTGCACTCACGTGATGCCTGATGAGATGTCTGTTCTATGCCCAACTTATTTGTGTTGGCAGCTGGTCATGAATCAGGTTGAGCAAAGTATACACCTTTCTTGCTGCTGGAAAATCAAAAGCCGCTTAACGCATCAAACGAATCTACCAACAAAGTCAAGAAGAACAAGAAGAAGCGGTGTAAGCATGATACACAGTCTACTCGCATACTCACCTACTGAACAATGCCGTGCAATGATGTTAAAAATCCAGGGCAACGACCTCCTCCACATCCTTCTAGGCCTCTAGGGAAAGTCCCGTCCGGCTGATATAATTGGTTGCGAAACGTGGGAGTTCCGACATTTTACACAGTGAAACGTTGCTTTGCTAATGGGGATTATCTAAGATCTGCTGTAAAAGATGGTGTGAAATGTAATGATGCAGCAAACGTTTCTTGATGGATGCACATTGTGGTAAATTTACATGCAGGATCATGCGCAGTATTAACAACCGATAAATAATTACTGTCGTCTATAAATGTGTTAAGAAAGGTACCACAAGAAGCGGAAATGGAAATTTAGGTAAAATTAACATCGTGCCACCTCGGGTACAAATAACTTTATCAATTTGGACATTTTTTCCGTTAAGCAGGGGCGGCGGAGCGTCTTTCAAAGTGGGGGAGCACTTACAAAGGGTGAACATAAAACAACCCCCCCCCCCAAAAAAAAAAAAAAAAAAAAAAAAAAAAACAAAACAAAACAAAACGAAACTAAAACAGAAACCATTTTGTGACTTTGGTATTACCCTACAGTCAATTATTACGTAATCAACTTCATCTTCTTTCTTTTTATTTTGGTTCTAAACACTGCTTCAGCTTCCCCAATTAGCAGTTGTGTATAATGGTCTACTGATTCATGCGCGAGCGAGCGAAGCAAGCGAGCAAAAACATTCAGACTTTTTTCTAATCCTGAAGTCCTTGGGCTGTGCATTTTTACTTCCATAAAATTAAAATGATAACAGCAAATTAATTTAGGGGGAATGTCTGACGATCTTTTAATTCGAACATTAACCCTGCCATTTTTCTTTAGAATTACCATGATTACATCAATATCATCATACTTTATGCGATCTGCTTGAGTTTGGGGGAAATTTCGGAAAATATTGCTCTTATACTTGGTTTAAGTTATGGGCACATTCGAGTGAGGGGCATTGTGCCCCTCTTGCCTACAGCTCCACTGCCTTACATTTTAGTCTAGAATATCTTTTACTACATAAAGCCGCACCCATTCTTTGAGGCTAGATATGCCTCTTTTTGTAAGAAACAGTGGGAAAGTATAAGTAAAAGATAGCACTTATCAGAAGAGGAAAGGGTGCTTATCATAGGTTGAAAGAGGCACTTATAAGAGATGAAAAGGGGCATTGATGAGAAGAGGGAAAGGACTCATATTAGTTAGGAAGAGCACTTACCAGAAGTAAAGAGGGGGCACTTATCAGATTTGAAAATGGGCACTTATCAGAAGGGGAAAACAGATACTTATTAGAAGGAAAAGGGGGCGCCTATATCGGAATTAAGAATGCATTTATCAAAGGAGAAAAGGGCACATATTAGGGAGAAGGGGGGGGGGCAATCATTATATTTTAAAAGGGGCACTTATTAGAAGGAGCACTTATAAGAAAGGAAAATAGGCACTATCCGCAGTAAAATTGCATTTATCAGAAGGAAAAAGGCACTTATTAGAGATAAGGACCCATTTATTAGATGTGAAAAGGGCCACCTATCAGAAGGAGAAAACTGGGCACTTATCTTAGCTTTTTTGCAGTAAAGAGGGCACTTATCAAAGAGAAAAGGCACTTTTCGGGTACTTTGAAAAGTGGGGAGCACCGCCCCTGCCTTTAAGGTATTGTTTAGTTTTTGTTACTCCCTCAAGAACTTTTCGTCCGATTTCTTAGATTTTTGTTGATAAATATCAAGATCTAGCAATACTAAGATGCTGTGAAGATTTCACCTCCTAAAGTGAAAAAGTTTTCAAATGAGAGGTAGAAAAGTAATTTGTATACGGGGCCAGAGACATAAACTCCAACAACGGCAGCGTGCAACGCGTACAAAGACATATGAGGATTATGTGTATTCCACACACACACACACACACACAGACACATCGGGTTGGAAAGGTCCTAGCCTAGGGCAGTATGTTACCGCGATCTAGCGTTCCTTACAGATATTTACACCGGAAATCATTGATGGAATATCACATGATCTCGTACAAACCTCTTTTGATACAATGAGAACAACATGAGACTATAATGAACACGTTTCATTCCAAACTCCAAAACTGGGAGTGTCCATGAACTTCAAGAATTTAGTCATCAGTTCTTATCGTCATTCGGTATAAACTCTTGTAACAACGTAGTATTGAATCCCAAATTTTGAAAAAGCTATATTCAGTATTTGTAAATGAAAGGTTTCATGCTTTTTGCTGTGCTGCTGAGGATGGATTATATGAAGTCGCTTTCCTCTCCTGTTTATTTTAATATAATCTGTGTAGGAAAAAACGAGGAATCCACCCTGACACCCCATGCACATCCCCATACTTCACCACCACCACCACTGTCCAACAGTGTCTCTTCTCAGACTTTCCCTCCAGCCTAGTTTATTGACACGAATGTTGACGTGTCGTATTGTAACAACTAACGTCAGCAACATGCATAAGATGTAATCAATATGACAATGAATGCATGGTGTTCACCTGTAGGCACTTGAAGCTACGGATGTAGAATGATTGGGTGCGTTAATACAAGATTTTATACTTTTTTTTCCATCTGGAACGACCTTTATACTCGCTCAAGCCTACGCCGAAATACCTTCCACTACAATATAAGTTAAAGGTTCAAATCTACATGATACATCGATATCATAAATGGCACAATACGTCAATGGTTGAATTTTGACCTTTTTTACCCTCGTTAGGACCTGCTCACACGAGGCGCCATTTCTACTGGGTCATTACCTGCCGCTGCGTTAATCGAGCCAATGGAGGCAGTTGGTAATTACGCCATTTATTAAAGGGAGTGGCAAGTCGTAATCCATGGGCCTGACCAGTTGGCCTGACTCGGGGAAATTCGGATACAATCAGGTCCAATCGTGCGCTACCGAAGGAATGTTATTGCCGAATTCCTCGCGTGATCGTTAACTCGAATCCCTACATAGTACGTAACCGACCAATGAGATTCAAATACTGGAATAAAGAACGCGCGATCTTGTTTACTCAAATTTGGGTCAATGTGCGAACTTTTATTAGCTGCGCGCGATAAATAAATAAATTTGATCCAGAGAAAGGAGCAGCCAACTGTAAAACCGCCCATAGATTGCGACTTGTCGCTCCCTTTAAAGTATTATTCAACTGTTCATTCTGCAATATCTTTTTAAAACGATATCACTGTTTCATAATGCGTAAAAGACCAGTCACCGGCGCGGTCTTAACGTCAGCAAATGATGTCTCGTGTGAGTCGAGCTTTAGGACATAAATTATGAATAATAATTGTGAGTGTAACACAAGGAAAAAAACACTTAGCTGTCCATGCGATGTGAGATATGTCAACATGTGAGCACCCGCGGAGTGAGATCTAACTCCTATTGCCTCATTTTACTAACGCAGGACTGCGTCATGGATTCTCTCTCTTTCTCTCTCTGACACAACCAAATAAATGGAAAATTAACAATTCATTGCATTTAAGTACTTGTGTATGGATTTTAAAATATTTTTTTGGCCTTGTCAGCCTCAATCAAGGCAAGTAATGAGGCAGTCAAAATGACGCAGTACTGCGTTAGCGGCTAGTGTAGTATTTGACGCTCTATGGGAAAGTAATTTTTTTTTTTTTTAATGATGCAAAATCATGGCAAACACTGGGTTGCTTACTGGCTCATGCATTTATTTCCTTCATATTTAATTAGTGCAGGTAATAAAGCAATCGAATGATGTTTCTTGTGCGACGGGCATCACATCGTATGGACAGCGAAACCCTATCAGCTCCAACTTTCACTCGAATAAAAACCTTTGTATGGACGCACTATTAATCACTTCCAATAATATTCACCAGCATGCTTACCAATTACTTTGCTTACATGGGGGGTGTTCTTGTGTGATTGAAATCACACATCTTGCTGAGGGGATTCTTGGATTTTGTTTCATATCAAATATCATTCCTTTTTAAAATCACAAAATGAGAAAACCACAAGGATCCATTAGCTTTCAATTTGCTGATCCAATGACAAGCAATTGGTCCTCTCATATATACATCCAATTTTGGTAATGTAACTCACGTACTCACTGGCGTAGACAGGGGCACAAGGGGGCCATGCTCCCCCCCCCCCCCCCAACCCTATTTACCCACTAAAAAAAAGCGAGAGCGAAAAAGCGGGGGAAGTGAGAGAAAAAGGCCTAAAAAGGCGCTACAGGCTGTTATCTTTCAAAATTTTGATAAAACGTCAAATGGGGAAAATAATTCTCCTCTCCCTGCACCCACCCGTGTTATACAGTGAAATGTTGCTTCAAAATTATTGAAAAGCAATCCGGACGTCGAACTATAACTTTCCGCCTTAAAAAATGGTTAGGAACGAGCCGTTATCTTTCTCTTAAATTTGCTAAAACGTCAGATCTTTCGCGTTTCCCGCGGGAAGGGGGAAACCCCCCCCCCCCCCCTCCCATCCCCGCACCCACCCCTGTTACATACAGTGCAGTATTGCGTCCAAATAACTAAAAAGCAGCCAGGGCGTCGAACTAACTATCCGTCTAAAAAAAGTGTTACGAGCCATTATCTTTCTCTCAGATTTGCTGTCAAACGCGCGGGACGGGGGGGGGGGGGTGGGAACTTCCCCTCCTTGCACCCACCCCTGTTAAATACAGTGCAATATTGCGTCCAAGTAATTGAAAAGCAGTCGGGGCGTCGAACTATGACTTTCCGCCTAAAAAGTTGTTTGCTACAAACCGTTATCTTTCTCTCAAATTTGCTAAAACGTCAGAGCTTTCGCGCTTCGCGCAGGAAGGGGGAAACTCCCACTCCCTGCACCCATCCCTGTTACAGTGCAGTATTACGTCCAAATAACTGGAAAGCAGTCCGGACGTCGAAATAAATTTCCGCCTAAAAAGGTGCTAAGAGCCGTTATCTTTCTCTCAAATTTGCTATAAAACGTCCCCCCCCCCCCCCCCCCCCAGCAGAGCGTGCTCATCACCAATTTCGCACTCTTCGCTTGCTCACAACCGCCCCCTAAAATGAAATTCTGACTATGCGGTTTGATCCTTCACGTCTGGCCCCCTCTATTGAAAAATCCTGGCTACCTCTGTGCACGTATTGTTGTTCTCCATCTACCACAGGAAAAGATGTATCAAGTTTTGTCGAATTTTTTTAATACTTAATGTTGCATTAAACCATCATGTTATAGATTGTACATGCAACAAAAACAATAAGGCAACTGTACGGATTAGTATAGAGTTTTCGTATACATTTGGATCTTTTCTTAATAATAGAATGATGGGAGGAGGATGCTTGAAACTAGAAAGATAGAGAATAAACAGTGCAGAGGGATTCAACCCTACAAACATGAAAATGATGCATTATAAAAAAGAAAAACGTTATAACGAAAATATAACCAAGTATAACCTTATATCTATGTACACCTTTTAAAATTTCGATTCAGTTCATTTCTTTGCAATCATATTTGTTTATGAACATGGTTAGGTAATATATGTTTGGTAGGCTTAATTAAATGGAACATCATGTTGTCAATATCGCCCATGACAAAAATGTTCATAATTTAAAGGCACCAGCGTTGATTAGTACCACGACTATTTTGCTTTCTCTTTTGTAGTAGATGAAATACCTTCATGATGAGTTACGCGCTCTTTTTTTTTTTTTTTTTTTTTTTTGTTTTTTGTTAGAATCATCTGTCATCGTGTCGTTCCATTAGAAAGGAAAGGCGTTCGGGTCTCTTTACCTGGTCGTGTCCGGTAACATACATGATTTCACTCGGGGGCGGGTGGGCTTGATTTGGCGCGAAAACTCCAGAATAAATCAATAGATAACCCAAGGAAGAGGCGATTGCACGTCGGCATCATGTGAAAAGGTCTCTCGAGTCCAACCGGTGTCTCTATTTCATCACCTTGGCTATGTGCCTTGAAATTATAAGAAACTTTCTACAGGAAACATCAATTAGTTTTGCTGAAACAGGGGAATTTAGCAAGTGTTCTACGCACATCGATTAGGGCTCGGATGCGGTCCTCGGGAAACAGGATCAAATGTCAAAGAAAAACCTTCTTTCGACAAAAAAAAAAAACGAAAACCTTGAATAGAAATTGTGTTAAGAAAGGACCATGCACTCTACCCATTTCATATAACACTTACATAATGTACTCCATGAATGCGGAAAGTTCTAAAGAAATTTTGAGATATATTATATATGCAGGGTTTGAGCCATATAGCATGTATAGTGAGACATAGAGAATTGGAAAACAAAAGTAACAATAGATTAATCACCCACATTATGGCCAAACAAAACTGTAAATCGTTGCTCACCGCCCGTTTCACTCGCTATGCCCCCCCCCCCCCTCTCTCTCTCTTTCTCTCTCTCTTTATCTCTTTTCCCCCTTCTCGTATTCTCTCCTTCTCTCTCTATCTCTCTCTCTCTCTGACTTTCTTTCTATGATTATTTGCCTATCATCCCATTTTTATCACGATTTGTCGAGTAATCAAATGGTCCTCTAGCGAGTTACATCGTCTCTGCGCCCTTCCAGGTGAAATTTTGCTTAAATGGACGCCAAAGTCGTCATATCTATTGCTTGAACATCAACTTTCACACGCACTCTCATTTTATCTCTCCCTCCACCTCTCTCTCTCTCTCTCTCTCGCTCTCTTGCCTTTCAAAAAACCAGGCAGTTTCAACTTCTCCTTCACCGTTTTTTCCTACAATACCTACAACAGATTTGTTTCTTATGTAAAGCCTGTGTGTCTTTAAAGTATACGATGAATGTGCGTGACATTGATACTTGCCGACATCAAATATGAAAAAATGGGAATCAGTCCATGTGATTCTAGTACATCAATCATAGTAATCCATAAATGATTTGTTTTCTGTATAGTTCAATATGTGAACCGACCTCCATGTAGGCAGATCCGAGTGTCAGAAAAATAATATTTCATTAAATTAACGCATTTTGTGCCAATTTTTGAAATTCTAATCGTAATTGAGCTACACAGGTATTACATTTCCAATAATTGCTACGTTCATTCTTCAGAAATCATAATTTCAAATCTAATATACTCTGGAGGGAACCATATTAATCTTGCCGGAGAATGACTCGGAATATAAAACGACAGTCGATAGATCAAGATATATTGAAGCGATATTCTAAACAGCAATTGCTGATTGCATGCAAACTGTGGTTCGTAATGAGAAATCAAGATTTTAAAGGGACTATCCCATAATTTTGAAGTATAATTAAACCCCCCATATATACATGTTAAAGCAATAAAGAGTGCTTTCTTAGAACATTAAATAGAAAGGCTTGATTAGCGGATGTAATAGTGCTATTGAAATGCCGTTATTTTGTGTCAAGTAAGAAAATACTTGTTGTTGTGTACATCTATTTAATATACATATATATATTTTTCCCCTTTATTTTATTATCATTTGGTTTTTGTTGTTTTTTTGTAAATGAACGAAAATGATACATAATACCACGGGAAATGATGGGGAAACGTCATCATCAGAATTCGCTTCCGATCCAGTTGGGACACGAGTTTCGCTGCCTGCGAGATTTGTACATAATATCAATTGGCATGATTGGTATCTCTATAACAATTCCACCGAGTCATGTGTATGCACATTACGATGCAATGCAGGAGGAAACTGCAGAGAGTATGTCTTCGTATACTTCACCCCGTACACCCATTCCTTATTTGCACCGGGTTGTCCCAGTGTTAAACCTAAGGGGGTTAAGATAATTCAGTAGTCAATTTAAAGAAACAATTAAAAAGGGGAAGCAAGGGGCTTAATATCCCAATAAGGACAAAATCACTCTTAGACGCTGTTAGATGAATAATCTTTTTAAATACGAAGTTTCCAAAACAAATTTTGAATTGGTGTGGCACACTCACACCTCTTTGTCCCTACAGTCATTATCCATTATTCTCGCAATAATTTGTCTTATTTTGAGCGCTATTCGAATGGTTGAAAGTCCTTGAATTACCGATATGAAAAAAATAACACGCATTGACGTGTCAGCTAAAGGTCGGAAAATGACCAACGACGCTTCTCTTTCGTCTTCGAACGAACGATATCGGATTCGTCATGAATTAAACATCACGGTCATCATCCATCACGATGTCAAGATCATGGAAATTTTAGTCCTGATTGATACTCGTGCTCTGTTTACAGATGATGTGTTGGCTGATACATGTCTTTCTCGTCTATAAACAAATCAATATTTTGTCGTGCGAGAAAAAGACGTATGAGATGACCTTCCCAAAGCTGACCATGTGAGAAGTGACCTTGTTTTAGGGAGAGGGTTCGCAGCATAGTAATTAATCCGCTCGCAATGCATGCTGGTCATTAAATGAATTAATATAAAAGCGAGTAATATTCCTTTATTAAAGAGAAGGTTGGGTTATGGTAAATGAGAAAAATATTTAGTGAGCTCCCTCATTTTTTAATTTTAATTTCAAATGAAAGTTAGGAAGAATATCATAGAAGTAAATGTCCTCTGAAATGAATTGCTCTTCGAATGCCATCATAAAATTTTAACGAGAAAAGCAAACATTTTGAGCAAGCATTCACGCCACATGTATGTGTAGTTCCATAAATTCATTTTTGAGGGCACTGCATGTGATTTTCAAGAAGATTGAGTCAATTTCCTATCACCCTGGTAATTACACAACCTCACAATATTCACTATGAACTACATAATAAACTTTTCATATTTGCGTCCAGAAATCAACTTATCTTAGATTTTAAAAACATCAGTGATGTTTAATAATCATTCGCTTTTGGATTTAACCCCAATGCAGTTAGCATATGTTCGTTTGATTTCGAATGATCTGTATGATCTTCATTATTATTAATATTTTTTTTTTAATTTTAAACAACATATGTCAGGTTTATCAGAACAATAATAAACTAGAACAAGAGAAGAAAAAAAATGAAGAAAAATATTAGAATTAAGAAAAAAAAAAATATATATACATGTATATACAAACTCAACAATGTATGGCATAATAGTAAAAGTAAATTAAGTTACATTTACAAGGAAACAGCGGTCTCACATATAGCAAAAATATAATCAATATGTAAGGCCTTTCCAAAAAAAAAATAATGGATTATGGGTCAATTTTCCATTTCCCGAAATGTGCTGGTAATTTTCCTTTTTTTAGCAAGGCAGTATTCAGTTTCTGTAAGAGTAATTAAATGAGTGGTATAAGCATTGAAAGCGTGTTTTAAACTTACAGATAAAGATACATATTTTTTTAAGGTTAACAATTGGAAGATAAGTATTTATCATCAGTAACCATAAAGGGTTTGCTGATATTTGACAAATTTTGACTTACATGATCTTAGAGTGTTTCACCTGGTTCGGTCTGATGTGTTTAACCGCGTTC
Organism: Heliocidaris erythrogramma; assembly: GCA_025617745.1. Taxonomy (NCBI): domain Eukaryota; kingdom Metazoa; phylum Echinodermata; class Echinoidea; order Camarodonta; family Echinometridae; genus Heliocidaris; species Heliocidaris erythrogramma. Next base: position 27,734,368 of record CM046857.1, on the reverse strand, counting down.
CAGTCTTTACAATTCCAGTTTGAGACTAGGAAATGCCCAAGTATAAGGTCCCTTTACTGAAACGATTTCCACCGATAAGTTATCAAAATATGACAAGTATATATCATGGGGGCGTGACTTGCCCGTGTGATCCCTTTGTGAGCTTTACAGGGGCTAAGAGCTCATGCAGGCTGGAAAAGTTGAGATTCATCACTGCAGAGTAGAAAAGCATAAGGTGGAAGAACTGGATGAGAATACACGACTTTGACGATACTGAATTTCTGCTGGCAAATCTGGATAGATAAGCTGAAATTTATTTGTCGTTGAAAGATATAAATGTATTTCTTTTTTCTTGCAAATTTAGTTTCTCTTTGCTTTATATGGCTTTTTCTTTCTCCAAATGTATTCCCGATTCTCTTTATTACGGTGGTTTAGAGATGCCTTTTTAATCCTTAACTTTTTAATCCCCCCCCCCCCCCCCTCCTATCTCTGCGCAATATGATCGGATTTTGCATGGACCACGAGAATCCCGTAAAAAACACAAATCCATATTTATTTTTATGTAAATCTTCATTTATTTCCATTTAATAATATAATACAGATTATATACATGAATATACATTGCTATTAATAATCAAGTAAAAAGGCCTTGGAGACAAAATTTTAATGCAATAAGTTCTTTCTAAACCTTACAAACAGTATTACATAAGAACAAATTTTGAAAGTGATTTAAATTCTTATGTATTCTATTGTTTTCTGAATTTCTTTGTTTTTGAAATTTAGCTTTTTTGATTGCTTTTTTTCTTTAATCTGCTGTTTCAGAGTGTTATATGAACCAATATTCAGTTATAATAGATGATAATTACAGCTTAAAGAAGAAATTATAGGTGATAAAACAGGAACATGAGGAAATGCAGTTTCCCATTTGTTTTGTACGCAAAACTCAGAAATCCTCCATTTTCGGGCTGACATGATCGAGGTCATAAAATGTCACGTGACTCGGTAACGGTATGACCGATTTTTTAACTTAATGTCAGAAGATGCGCAGGACTTAAAAGAAAAAGTCAGACAGTTGCATGGTATGAAACTCAGCAGTTCGAAATGCGCTGCGAGATTTGTCAGTACAGTAAGGGTTAAAGGTTTATGTGACTTAGTTATTATGATATATTTAAAGAAAAAGAGAAAACTCACAAACTAACTTTCACCAGTTCTTTACCAAAACTCAACCTTTTCTATGAAAGAGGATTGTGAAACTGTCGTCTTCTAAAAAACTTCGTTCTCAGAACCGTCCATTATGACAGATGAAAAGATTAAAATTATCTGCAAACCTTGATGAATACTTCGTGTAGCTGGAGCATGAAGACGATCGTGCATAGAAAGAAATATACTCCAAGCGAAGAGAGCAGAAGTGGACAACACAACAGAAAGCTCCCGCAGCGTGCGTCAACCAATCAAAAGCAAGTATTTGATAAATATCTCTCGAAGCCCTGTAGCGGGTAAATAGTTGTACACTAAAGGAAAAAAGAAACTTATAAAAGTTCAAGAGATCACCAAATTAAATTCTCTGCATGGAAATGTACCAAATTTGGATATAATGTTGATTCAATGCATGGCTTTAAATGACAGACAATAACAAAAAGTTTTCTTCAATGCCACAAAAGAAATGTGCACTGAAGCAAAGGACTCTCTAATCCCCAAGTCACAAAGACAAACTGCAGCCTTGTACACCATATGCATGTCAATGAATGAAACAAAAGAATTTCAAAAGGGATTTGCAAGTTCATATCCAAACAGATTAATAGCCAGTATGTCCACCTCTAGCTTGCTGGCAAGCTGTACACCGTCTTCGCATGCTTCCGATCAGATTCGCGATGGTAGCCTGGGGAACATTGTTCCATTCCTCTTGCAGTGCTGCAATGAGCGTCTCCCTATTGATGGGTTGATTGTCACGCCTTGACACACGTCGACCAAGCTCTTCCCAGAGATGTTCAATTGGGGAAAGGTCTGGTGAACGGGCGCACCATGGCAGAACATCAATATCCTCTTGCTCGAGGGGTGCAAATCCCTTTTGAAATTCTTTTGTTTCATTCATTGACATGCATATGGTGTACAAGGCTGCAGTTTGTCTTTGTGACTTGGGGATTAGAGAGTCCTTTGCTTCAGTGCACATTTCTTTTGTGGCATTGAAGAAAACTTTTTGTTATTGTCTGTCATTTAAAGCCATGCATTGAATCAACATTATATCCAAATTTGGTACATTTCCATGCAGAGAATTTAATTTGGTGATCTCTTGAACTTTTATAAGTTTCTTTTTTCCTTTAGTGTATTTATTGTCGATCCGTCGAATTCGGCTGAAGTATGATCAACAATTCTACAATACAAAGTCGATTCAACAAGACTTCATTGAGTTCTTCCGCAATACATCCGGACCGGTGACCGATCTGGTTTTAACAAGGGCTTCTGTAGGAGAATTTGAACTCTCCCGGACGATACAAACACCAGTAAGAATTGCACTTAAGTTGTCGAAAAGGAAATTAAATCCAGCCAGGTATTTGTCAAGAGTTAGTCTCCGTCAATCAACAATGGCGTATTATAGGAGGTTTGTGTGGGCCATCGATCTTATGAGGTAAATTAAAGGGCAATCCAAACTTTGTAATAATTTGATTTGTGTGAAAGCAGAAAAATCTGAGAAGCAGATTGGTAAAAAGTTTGAACGAAATCGGACGAGCAATTTTAAACAGTTTTTTAACAGATTTTCAAAAAGTTGCAATCACTATCTATCTCTCTAAATTTATGTCCCATAATTTGGAGGTCGTTGAGTCGGCAATGTGATGGATCATGAGACACAGGTTCTCTAAAGTTTCTGTCTTCAGCTGTTCTAGCTCATGTAGTTAGCTGTTTAAAAGTCATCCATGTCCACTGCTTTCCTGTTCACTATAGACGTATGGCAATTTCAAATTGGCCGTATCGGTACGGTCACTGTGGTGTAGCGGCGATCAACTTTCCCATCCGCTCCAATACCCTATTTTTCGGACGATCTATAACAATAGTCAGGTTCACACGAAGGGAGCTAAACTTTAAGTTTCACTTGTAGCTTCAAAACGTCAAGTCAACTGGAAGTGACGAAACCACGAGCAGCGGGGGAGGGGGAGGGGGGGGGGGGGAGGTCCACCGTCGCAGTTTCGGATCATGTGGACAGAATAAAAGTTTCGCAAGCTCGTAGTTAACGAAGACCTCTTCCGAGTCATACCCTTCGCACGAGTTATAAACACAGGATTATGCATAATGTGTACTGTAAAAAAAAAAGGTCTACTTCTGGTGTTAACAACGACGATCGCTTGGCTTGTAGTTTCAGAACAACGAGCGTCGTTGTTGCGGGCCTGTATGAACCCTCGTCGTGGTTAGTGAGTTGTTGTTTCGTTAACTTCAAGTTTCGCTAACTTAAAGGGATACTCAATCGAAGATTGTGGACGTTTTTATGCCGCGAGAGAGCACCGTGATCGTTACCTGATCATTTCTTGTCCTGCGGGGCGCAAACTTCGGACAGACTGGTCGCCGCGTAACATGTACGCTCAGCCTGAGCTCGAGCTCTCGTGCAAGATTCGGTCGGCTTCGTGCAGTCCCAAATGTAATTACAGTAGTCCGAAGGACGTGTTCGACGCACAACTTTTGTGTATGGGTCTTACGCAATGCTGATATTCCCCATTGCCGCCTGGTAGCGTATCCCTTTAAAGTTTCGAAACCACAAGTCCCGTATGAACGGAGCCAATATGCTATCCACAATATAATTTAAGTTCTGCCCCGAGGGAAAATGCTCTCAGGAGAAATCCAGAATCTAATGATATTTTGGTGTACGACAAATGGTACAGTTGACCGTGAGTACGTCACAATCGATTCACCAAATTTCCAATTTGAGATTTGCATAGATGTAGTCATCTAATTTTTTAAACATTCGTAAGTATCTTATTATTTGTCCGATTTTTTCAAATTTTCACCAACCTGTTTCTTTTATTTTTTCTCCTTTGGACACAAATCAGCTATTTACAAAGGTTGGATTGTCCTTTAATATGTCGAGAGCTCTAAAAAGCGATCCAGCCGTGACAGACAGGTAGTTTCATGTTCTAACCATCTTTAATCTTTCCCCCTTCCCTTTCTTTATATCTGCTTTCCCCCCTTTTCCAAATTTTCAATTCGATTGGGGTTATGTGGGCTTCCCTTCCCTTCCCAGGGGCTACGCCCTGTCATGCAGTACGTGCAAGCAGACGTAACTACCGCGGTTGACGACTCATGACGCTGAGGGCTGAACCCGAGCCCTCTTTGTAACGGCGCACGATGATAACAATCGTCTTCGGCAAAACAATTCAATTCAATCCATTTTATTCAACACTCCTAATAATATACCATGAAACGAGGAGTCATATACAATACAAAAAAAAGAATACAAAAACATATACAGTGAACATATAAACAGTATGAAAGTAAAAGTATTAGGAACTTAGCAGGAAGGCAGTGCCTTATAGTACAAAGCCATGCAAGTCCAATGGAATAATGAAAACAAGTTCCTAAGAAGAATAAAATGGCACAAAAAACATGACCATGAACGCAACAAGATAGTTTCCCGTAGCGCCCTCCCGTTTGTCTTTCTTCGAATTCCACAGCGTTCATCCATATCAAATCAAGGAGGGGAATGACACATTTCAAGAGCCCTACTGTCCATGAAGTCCTGTTGACAGTAATTTGATACAACCCTAGTACATCGTTCGAGGACATCGCAATTCGTTCCTTCTCAGAAGTGGGTCAGAAATCGAGATGTAAACTAGTTCTTTTGACTTCTCTACGGTCTATCAGTACCATTACTGATTTTAAAAAAGTTACTAGATGATGCCCTAAAAACAAGCCAGACTTACAGTAAGTTTTAATCAAGGGACACAACCTCAGCGGAACATTACTAATACGTCATGATTCCACCCGTGTTTTAAAACATCCTTACAGTTATGATCTAAAAACTGTATAGTAAATATTTATTAAAAATTTAAAAATGTAATATAAACATAGTAGGAGCCCCTCACAAAGAGTGAGACTGAAAACGGGAGCATGTACCTCTAAAGCATTCAATTGTTTTAGTCGAATAATTCGCCGACAATAATGATATATATGAACAAGCTTAATTTTGAATTTAATTTGAGTCTGAAAAAATATTATGCTTTTTTCAACTTTCAGAAAGGAGTATTAATTACGATGAATAAGAACCGGGATTATCATGATTACAATCTAAGTGGGAGCATTGTAGTATATTAGTGAACGTCCTTCACTAATATACGAAAGGTCATGAGTCTTTATTCAGGTCCTACATACTTGGACAAAGTGTTTTACCCACATAGTCTCTCTCTCTAAAAAAAACCCAAACAATTACACAAACAAAAAAAACCCAGGTGTATTAACTGGATACCTGACAATGCTGGGGTACTAATAATTCCATAGCCCTCAGGGAGAACATTGTTCATACTGATGTAGCTAACCTGGGTAATGATCTTATTAAGATCATTATTATTACTTTGTTATCTTTTCGTCATATTTTTGTCAGTATTGAAGTAGTAAGCCGACAACACGCTTTTTATGTATAAACAGAACTATATTGCATCGAGGCTCATGAAAACTGCTTTTCCTTAAACTGTCTTTGTATTTTTTCCATTTTCTTTTACTTCTTACAAGTACTCCCACTTTTCTCTTTCCATTTCACTTCCTTTCCTCAGTTTTCTGTACAGTATATATATATATATAGACCACACGCAGATGCTCTCATAATCTGAAGAAGGGCTAATTGCCCAAAGCTAATTAAAATCGTGGTACCAACAGCTACGTCTACAGATGTACTCATTTTGTTGCCTCTCTCTCTCTCTCTCTCTCTCTCTCTCTCTCTATATATATACATATATTCTTTTGTAAATAATGTATAATATATCATTATATGAGTGGTTTCTACTGTCAGTTGTCATACATGTATCATTACTCTTTATGCGATCATGACGGTGTTCTTTTTTGCCATGTTTCATAGCACTTTTTCGAAACTGCATGTAGTTGTTCCTCTCTTTATCTCTTACTTTCTTTCTGCCCTTAATTCTTTTTTTACTTAATGTTTTGCTCCCATCTGCAAAGAGAAATGTGTCTATTTGACGTATCGCCATGGTCATTAAATGATATTAGAAGAATATAGTTTTTGCAGCAAAACATTGATTGTAGGTATTATGTCCCCAATGAATTCAAACCTGTCTCGATCTGCACAACGTTCTCATCAATCACAATGATGTTTATGTTTTTTTTAAATTGACCTGCCAGCAGAGAAAATTGTCATTGTGTGTGTAATATATATAAATATACCACCAAACTTACACGTTGAATGCTTTTTTAATGATCTTGAATCACTAACGTAAACTATTAGATTCATCAAACAAATCTGCATGATTGTGTAGTGAGTGATTTAAATATAGACTTGTTGACAAGGAATCAGGAATGCTAATACTCCTCGTCTCCAAAATGATTGATTCCAATGCCTTTAGTGTAATGAGGAATAAACCAGCAAGAATAATAATCGTTCATCAACACTATTAGATAATATTATTGTGAAAACTGTTAAAGGCCATTCTCAATATGGTTTGTTCTGTTGTGAAATTTCTGATCATCTACCTGTGTTCTGCATGCTTTATCATATTAATGGACGTAGAAAAAAGGGAAATGTAAGCAAGTGAAATTTTACTGAAGATAATATTTCTCGTTCAAAACAATGATTTTGTTTCAGCAGAATGGTCTGTGTTGGCTTGTGATAATGTTGAAAATGCTTTTGAATTATTTTGGAGTAAATTCTATTATTATTTTTGATAAAAATATTTCTCTCGTGCAATCAAAGAATAAGAACTTTGGCAAAACATCCCTGGATTACCAGAGGATTCTGCAATCTATCAAAACAAGAAATGCATTATACCTAAGAAGCTTGAGGAAACCCTCTTTAGAGAATATTGAGAAATATCAGAAATATCAAAATGAATTTACATCGATCATAAGGTCGTCACGGAGTTTATTCTACTCTAGGCAATTTGATAGTGCGAGAGGTAATATGTCATCCACTTGGGAAATATATTATGTAAACGAAGTAAGACTGAAGCAACCCACAAAATTATCAACTAGAACAATGAAATTACTTCTGCGGGGGTATTTCTAATGGCTTTAATGACTACTTTGTCAACATCGGCCCAAATTAAGCGAAGAAAGAAATATATTTAAACAATATCCTTTCAGTCTTCTATTTCTTTAGGTCAACTGCTTATATTGAAATACTAAATTAGTGTGTCCCATAAAAAAGTTAACAGTTAGACAAGTTTTCCCCAAATATATATCTCAAAATATTTTGAGGAAATTTTCATACCTGTGAAGAGTTTAAGGTCTCTGAGATCAAATGACACCAAAATATCTCACAATATTTACACTTGAGCGAGCAAAAGCCAATTTTGTGAAAGGATGCAAAATCCAGTAAATAAATAAATAAATAAATAAAATCAGTAAATGAATAAAATAAATGTTATTTCTGTCATTTTGATAGAGAGTGTCAAATACTCAACAGTTCCAAAGTTCATCAACGGCATTCTTCATATCCCCTCCCTCTTTTTCAAATTTGCATGAACAATATGAAAATTTGCCTTGATACATCATTACTTTTTCTTGAAAAAAAAAAATCTTAATAAATTGATTTGGGTGTGAAACAAGTGTGTCATGAAAAATAGGTGCAAAGTGATCATAAATCCGCCTGAAATGTGGCTAATAAAAGATGCTGGCAACCAAACAACCTATCAGGAAACATCAAGGGAAAGTGTTCGACATCCATAAGTCAATGCAAAGAAAATAGTTCTTCTTTAAAGAGCAGGAGCACGAGAGAGCAAAGAGCTGATCGCGCCTAAAGCTTAAAATAATCTTTAGGAAAATGTCAAATGTGATAGAGGATTCATATTATGCAAACAACCGTATTAACTGCATGCCTCTATTCTATAATGTCCGAGCCATACTAGTAATCACTTGGCAAAGAGTCTGACTTACATAAAAAAATATTTTAAAAACCTGCTGTGATATTGGTGGTGTGGGTGGTGCCCCCAGGATATAGAATCCGAAACTGACCACGGACTCTCATTCTTCCTTTTGGCATGTTTGGGTCAAACGCGAGTAATGCATCTTCTCGTAAGGCATGGTGGACAGGTGTAAGATGGCAGCTGATCAAACATATCTGTATAAAAATGAGTATTTGTCTCCTGTAATTCTGAGAAATGGTTTTTAGAAGTAACACTCTTTTTTTTAATTTTATCTCCTCTTTGCATATTAAGCTTCAAAGTCTTGGTGTACTATTTCAAAGGAATTATATTCCCTGTATTTCCACCGTTCCTATAGTTCATGTAGTTGAAGTTGCGGCTCGTGGTTATCCTCGTTTCAGCCTTCACAATCCTTTGTTTGTACCAAGGAGATACCTCCTAGTTTGTATCAAGCAAGTACCCAAATAAAATACCTAACACCATGCCTACTTGAGGAGTTGTTTCTATACGCTCTGAATTAAAGCGATCATCGACAGGATCAACACAAGAGAAGTTTATCAGGAGCTTCTATGTATTTAGTCCGTGTCTACGAGGGGGGGGGGGGGGGGGGAATTATTCGCGTAAGCTCTTCGATACATTATAGTGGCGTAACGAAATTAGTGTCATGTTTATAGGAGAATTACAACATCCCGAAAGTGAAACGCCATTTTTAGGCAACATTTCCATTCGAGAGCGATGAGCATGACCTGTATATTCTAAATAGAAAAGGTTTTGGGCGTCTTTTTGTTTCATGACGTTCACGTTGTAAATCTTTCTATGAAAGAACGAACCATGAATGAAGTAATAGACCTGTTTACCAAGTGTTCAAATTTATGGATGTTTCTTTCCTGGGGACCTAGTAACGAGGTATTCCATTAACCTGTTATTAATGAATGAACTACAATACTTGGAATCCAGTTTGCATGCATTACTTGTTGCTATGTCTGGCAAGCTTTCAGGTTGTCAAGAACAACCTTTGTTTCAAAAGTATGCAAATTTGAATCACTTAGTAAACAGGTCTATTCAGGAGCGGCAGAGCCTTAGGGGTTAGAGAGAAGAAAGGCGGTAAGGGTATTTAAAACTGCTCTCTTTATAAGCAGCCATTGGCGGATGTTTTTATAAAGTGTAGTCATGATCCGTACTGAGGTTTGTATTTTAGCTTGAAGGAATGCGACCCACTTAGAGAACAGAAGTTAATCAGAGCCCCCTATTTTTCTCTCTATGATACAGGCATCCATGTATTATGTATATGAACTCGTTCTGTGCTGTTAGCCGAAATCAAATCCTGTTATTTGGTATTGTACTCTTCTCCCGTCATATGGCTTTTAATGCGACCAAGGAGTTAGTATGTGATAACTCCTTGCTGTGACATAATTGTCTGCGTATAAAAGGCAATACAACCTTTGTAATATGTTGTTTGAGTGAAACCAGAAAAGGAAAACAATATCGGACAAATGGTGTGAAATTTACAAATGTTCAAAAAGATGAGATCACGAAATATAATATTTCCGTGTTTTATGTCACAATAGGGGACCGCATCCATATCGACAATTCGCACCCCCTCCCCGTGTTCCGCATATGAATATCAATACTGCATGTGTTTTCTATGGTATGAATCGTCGTACATATATTGATTTATCAATAAAAACAGTGAATTAAATTTTGATATTTCGCCAATCGTCAGTCCATATATGCGACGTTTGTTTATGTCGATGCTGAATAACAATTACTGCATAATCATGTTAGAAATTTTGAACAAGACGTGGTTAACAAAATTAATTCATTTTTTCTTGCAATCTTCAACGATTTTTTTTCACTTGTTCGTTTGTTCCAATGAACGAGGGAGAGAGAGAGAAAGAGAGAGATAAAGTGAGATACGGACAAGGAGATACGTGAAGGCGCTTTTCATCATAACGAACAAAACACGAATATGACAAAAACATCAAATTAAGTGGAATAACTTATTTACTAACAAGTGGCCTATACACAGAGGAGCCGTATCCCCACCCCAACAAAACACACACACACACACACACGGTCTTGTATTGCTTTACTTCCGAGGACAAGTATTGTTCCTCTATTGTTCCTCCGTCCTCGGACAGTCGACGGAATAAGGCACAAATTCATTGTTCGACGTTCGAGGACTATTGTCCGGCTTCCGAGGACCATTGTTCTCATGATTTTTTTTGTTCTCTGTCCGAAAATGTCCTCGGACATACTGCTTAACACGCCCACACATACACCCCCCCCCCCCCCCCTCTACCGCTCTTTATCGTTATCTCTCATTTCCTATCGCTCTTCTGCATTTTAATAAGAAATTCAGAGGAAAAGTTTTGTGCCAGACAATGCCATTATATTGCCACGCATTATTGCTGAATGTATACGAAGCTGCGTGCTTATTATTTTGAAGCGCTATAGAAAATGCAAATCCGAGAAAAGAAAAGGCTTTTACGGTACTATATTTTCGTTCATTGACCTTGATTAGCATTCTGTTTGCGCTCCTCAAGATATACGGTAATAATTACAGGGGTCAACCAACCAAAATTCATTAAATACACACGTGACGAGAATTTAACACATCACCACAGTCACATGACGTGAATAAACAACTCGTTACAAAAATTGTACGATGAAAATGCTCTTTCCTAGATAACAGAAGCAGAGGGCGCTGAATATTCACTCTTCCGTCGTGGCGGCAGTATGGGCAACCCCCACTATACCTTATTCCATATTTAGAGTCTGTATTAGAGTTTCTGGAGTTTATTTTTGAAAGCCCTTTCTATTTCATGTTGAATCTTATTTCCTCCACAGGCGTACAGGCACAATTTCGGCAAAGAAGGCTCACGTCCCTTGCCCGAATATCAAATGTCCAATTTTTAGTCAAGAGCGTGCGAAGCGGGAGAGCAAAAATGGCACGAAGCCTTTCCCAAATAACTCCTGCTTAACTTCTTTCACAATTCTAGCCTGAACTCAAGTTTATCTTTAATGATTACTAAGTGTGTATCATTTTGTCCCACCACTTTGTCAGACTAGCTTTTAAATTGAATACTTGATCCTCCCAATCAATATAAAGTAATGATTGCATATCTATATCTCCGTTTTGAGGATGCTGCAAACACCCTGAGGTTTGAATGTGTATAACCTGAGCATGCAGCAGAAGAAGTTATGGATGTGAAATAAATTTGATCTTCTAAATCGATCTGATTAAGGATGCATTTCCAGATTGCTTCCAGCTTAATCATGAAATATGCTGATAAAACTTTCATATTTGAATTTTAGATTCATGTAGCATAATCTTCCCTGTGATATGAAAGTGAAACTTGATTTTCCCAATCGATTTGATTTAAATGTATGATTAGGGAGTGATATCTCCACTGAGGTTATCAGTCGTCCTAGTTCAATTCATTCATGGAGGCCTTATAGGAATCAAGGACGCATTTCACACAGAAGGTTAATTGAAGGTCCTACGGCACCGTCTGAACTTGGTCTGACTGTTTTTTAAAGTCTGGTTCACACGAGGCGTCATTTGGTGACGTAGGGACCGCGTCGGAGACGTTAAAGGCCAAGTCCACCCTAACAAAAAGTTGATTTGAATAAATAGAGAAAAATCCAACAAGCATTACACTGAAAATTTCATCAAAATAGGATGTAAAATAAGAAAGTTATGGTATTTTAAGGTTTCGCTTAATTTCGCAAAACAGTTATATGCACATCCTGCTCAATATGGAAATGAGGGAACCAGTGACGTCACCCACTCACTATATCTTTTGTATTTTATTATGTGAAATATAGAATATTTTAATTTCTGCAGATTTCACAATTAGGAAGCTTTCATTGAATTGTGTATAGGTTGCAACAATGGCAATTACACATGTTCAGCGAGGAATCAAACCTTGTTTCACATTATAACAAGGAAAAATTAAAATATTTCGTATTTCATGTAATAAAATACAAAAGAAATAGTGAGTGGGTGACGTCACTGGTTCCCTCATTTGCATACTGAGCAGGATGTGCATACAACTGTTTTGCGGAATTAAGCGAAACATTTAAAAAACCATAACTTTCTTATTTTACATCCTATTTTGATGAAATTTTCAGTGTTATGCTTGTTGGATTTTTCTCTATTTATTCAAATCAACTTTTTGTTAGGGTGGACTTGGCCTTTAAAGTGTGATATCGTTTAAAAAGTGATAACAAAATGAACAGTGCAAACAATACTTTTAATAACAGGCGTATGGGTTAATTAACTAGATGTCGTGGTGTCGTGGTATAGTGGTTCATTCACTTGACTCTCAATCTCAGGGTGGAGGGTTCGAATCTCAGCCCGGCACTAGAGTCTTTTGGTAAGACATTAATCCACATTTGCCACTCTCCACCCAGGTGTTAAATGGGTACCTGGCAGGATTTATTCGTTGAAATGCACTGTGCCGCTATACGGCTGCCGGAGCTAAAGCCAGGGTAATAATATCCAAACCCTTTGGAAGCGCATAGGGACGTTATATCATAATGTGATATGCGCTATACAAGTACGGTTTATTATTATTAGTAGTAGTATAGTATTAACTTTACAGGCTCGATTAGCGCAGGTTCTGTCGCAATTGAAATGACGCCTCGTGTGAGCCGGCCCGTCATTTGCCGACGTAAGGAAGGCGTTAATCACTCCAACTATAATTGTTCAATTCCATAGGAATCATGGCGGTGCGAACATAAACAAAAAGCCCAACGTTGGAGTTGGAAATTTATTCCGATTTAATATTAAAAGGAAACTTTAATATGTTGATATATAGTAAGCTGTTCTGAAGGAAATCAGGAATACCGGACTTGAAACGAAGTCCGGCAAACAATAAGAGAGTTAAGAATTTTTAAAGTTTTTAAAACCCAATGCAATTTCAAATTGACAGAATCAACAATATTAGCGTGATGTAAAGGTCCCAGCAAACATAATAACCAAACTATCATTTCATCAAAATGTATATTCATATAGGATTTTTTTATTTGTTTTGTTATATACGCTATCAATTATATTTGGGGTTTAAAAAAAACACCTACGGAAAACAGTAGACGTTTCAGTGAACTACAAATGGAGAATTGTACCAAATAAGATTAATTATTAATGATTACTTCACCAATTTCAGATTCCCATATATATATATATATATATATACAAGTGTAAGGAAATAACATATACAACAGCTTTGGCAAATCTTGTGGAAATAAATACAAATGTGAAAGAAATTGCGAGAATAACGTTGCGTAGCTCAATCAAAGTTCCCCAGAGCTGTCCTCCCTTTTTGAAATTTTTGCAAAGGCTGAAAAAATGTCTCCGCCGGGAATCGAACCCGGGTCGTTGGCTTAGAACGCCAATGCCTTAACCACTAGACCACGGAGACGGGTTAGCGGTTTCGGCGACACCAGATTCAATTGACCGACAGATTGACAAATCCTCAACCTTATTAATTAATTCCTTTGTCGGGGGCAGGTGAGTCTTGAACAAAGACAAGCCGCGTGCCTCAGCTGGATCCAAGCGAATGCTTTGAATACATGTATACATTAGAATAATTATTAACAAGTGTAAGGAAATAACATATACAACAGCTTTGGCAAATCTCGTGGAAAAGAAATTGCTGAGGCACGCGGCTTGTCTTTGTTCAAAACTCACCTGCCCCCGACAAAGGAATTAATTAATAAGGTTGAGGATTTGTCAATCTGTCGGTCAATTGAATCTGGTGTCGCCGAAACCGCTAACCCGTCTCCGTGGTCTAGTGGTTAAGGCAGTGGCGTTCTAAGCCAACGACCCGGGTTCGATTCCCGGCGGAGACATTTTTTCAGCCTTTGCAAAAATTTCAAAAAGGGAGGACAGCTCTGGGGAACTTTGATTGAGCTACGCAACGTTATTCTCGCAATTTCTTTCACATTTGTATTTATTTCCACGAGATTTGCCAAAGCTGTTGTATATGTTATTTCCTTACACTTGTTAATAATTATTCTAATGTATACATGTATTCAAAGCATTCGCTTGGATCCAGCTGAGGCACGCGGCTTGTCTTTGTTCAAAACTCACCTGCCCCCGACAAAGGAATTAATTAATAAGGTTGAGGATTTGTCAATCTGTCGGTCAATTGAATCTGGTGTCGCCGAAACCGCTAACCCGTCTCCGTGGTCTAGTGGTTAAGGCATTGGCGTTCTAAGCCAACGACCCGGGTTCGATTCCCGGCGGAGACATTTTTTCAGCCTTTGCAAAAATTTCAAAAAGGGAGGACAGCTCTGGGGAACTTTGATTGAGCTACGCAACGTTATTCTCGCAATTTCTTTCACATATATATATATATATATATATATATATGCAGCAATGGGAAAACCCACATGAGAGTCTACCCGGGGTAGACTCTCATGCCGGTGTTTGTATCACAGGCATCCACAAATACGAGTCTGGGCTGACAAATTAAAACGTCTGAGACACGAGTGATATAAATAGTTGGAATTGTAATCTACTCTTGGTTGACTAAATAGCCTCAAAAACTACGCTGGGTTGACAACTAAAACGTCTTGGATGCCTGTGATATAGACCCTGGGTTGACCAAAATGGATATAGGCAGTTGGGATTCTTATCTACCCTGGGTTGAGTAAATGGCCACAAATACTACTCTGGGTTGACAATAAATTAAAACATCTGGGACACCCGTGATATAAATAGTCGGAAGTGTTATCTACCCTGGGTTGACTAAATGGCCAGAAACATACGTAAAATGTTTAAGTTCCCTAATCGACCCGGGGTTGGACTACCCGGGGGGGAGGGGGCTACCCCGGGTAGACTCTCATGTGGGTATTTCCATTGCTGCATATATATATATATATATATATATATATGTATGTATATATATATGTATATTTTACTGGATGATGTAAGGGGACACTCAACAGTGAGGTTTATTCCGTCATAATATTAGGGAGACACAAGGACAAATAAACAAAAAATGTCTCCCAAATACACCGTATATGGGTTTGTGTATCAATCATTTGATACAGTAATTACAACTTGCACACATTCATAACTGTTTCTTTTGATTTTGCTTGAAGTTTCATCCTTTTTTTTTTTTTTTTTTTTTTTTTTTTTTGTCTGATCTTTATGCATCCGATTTAACTTTTTCAAGAGGTATGATTGCCCTTTTAAAGTATCAAGGGCTTCAAATTAATTTTACTCGGGGGATGATGCTGTTTCAAGGCTGCAAAATTGATTGATCACGTGACATCGCGAGTAAAACTGGAAGTTAAGATCTCCGAACCTCATGCGGGACCTCATGGTACTGTCACACCATGACGATTTAGCCAGCGTATGCCGACGTATAAAAAATTGGCGAATACGCTGGCGTACGTCTAATAAGTTATGGGTAAGTTTATAAGTTAAGAGCACGCTAAAGCACGCTAATATACGTCGTAATACGGCGAGGCCGTCGAAAAAAAATTGTGCATAGACAAAATTTTCGATGTATGCCAGCGTACGGTTCATACGTGACGCATATACGCGGGCCATAAGTTGTTTGTAAGTTATGCAATCGCTGGTATATGTTCACATACGTTACTTGTAAGTTACGTCAAGATAACGTCCAGCGTACCCCAAACTTATCACCCATAAGTGACGTGCTTATATCAACCTTATCTCCAACGCATGTTGAAGTATGTAGACGTATTTAACGTGTTCCGGACGACAACAACACTTACTCAACGTGTTTCTAAGTTATAGCTACCGTATAATGGCGCATTGGCAGCGTTCTTCGAACTTTTCTTCGGCATGACGGTGATGTTGATACTGCGATGTCTAGTGCTTTTTATAGGCCATACGACACGTGATATCGTCGGCGAAACGCTGCCGCGCGCTATGCATCAGTCAGATTATCGCTGGGTATAAGTAGTGGAAGCCGGCAATACGCTAAGCATTGGTTGGTATAAGTTATAGATATATTATCGCAACGTTCTAAATAAGTAATTACTAATACGTTATGTATACGTCCAACTCGTTATTAATGCGTTATGTATACGCCCAGAATTGAAAAAAAAAATCGATAGTTCAGGGTATGCCAGCGTCTTAGGAACATTTTGATAAGTCAGCATACGCTGGCTAAATCGTCAAGGTGTGACAGTGGTGGTTGGTAGGGATTTAAAACTTCGTATATCAAGTATTCAATGTTCACTAGCTTGTTATTTGATATTCCAAATATGTCGAGATGAAACAGAGGAATTACCCAGAGAGAATTGTGGGGGAAGCTATGCATTTTGTCTACTTCTGATAAAGGTGTTCAGTTACATGTGCTTTCGGCAAATTTCTCGATAAAAATCAGTAGAAACGTTTGCAAGCCGAATCTTGAAAATTATCCGTCCAAGGAGCTTTGATCCGTCACTCGTAGTACAATCTGAAAGCTTGATGGATTGGTCATACATAAATTCGATCGACGGAATCGGAACAATTTTATTAAATTCTTTTGATAAATAAGTTCCTGGTACAAAATTATAAGCATAACAAAACAGAAAATAATCAAATGATTTCAAATCCACAAAAAACATAGATGAAACAAGGGACATGAGAAGTATGCGGCAAAAGTATGAGACTCCCATGTCCACCTCTCTCTCTCTTTCTCTCTCTCTCTCTCTCTCTCTCTTCTCTCTCTCTCTCTCTCTCTCTCTCTCCCTCTTTCTCCCTATCTCTTTCTCTCTCTCTCTCTCTCCCTCTTTCTCCCTATCTCTTTCTCTCTCTCTCTCTCACACACACTGAAAATATCATTAACATTTTCCTTGTAAAGTGGTAATCAGTGGCGCATCTAGCATAAGTACGATATCATCTAATCCAAAATATCAAAATCCCTTATCAAAATCAATCATTTTCCACAAAAGGATTAAATGTACATGAAAATATTCGAATTCTTTTTATAAAATACAACGATTTGAATTTGCAGGTAGGTGGGAATTTCGCAGAATATGTAAAGAATAAGGATAACCAATTTCGTTTTCGTGAAACCGAATAAGTGCAGCGAAACTATTTCTAACGTTTTCGTCGTTTCCTTTAACACCTCTTCTCCCCCCCCCCCCCCCCCCCCCCCCTTCGTTAATAGTTTCAAATAGTTTCAAATAGTTTGCCTCAAAGAAATCGAAATCAATTTTCTCTCAATCGAGTACGTGCTCATTACTGACACGTGACACACGTGGCGTAGTTAGGGGGCACGGGTGCACAAAGTGCCCTCAAATGAATGGCGAAAAGGGGAGCAAGGAAGATATAAAGGCAGAGAGAGGGGAAAGGGAACCTGGAAAGAGGAAGCCATGATCCTATCCCATACCCTTCCAGAAATCTATGACCCTTTTTCCGGATTTCCATCATTGGCTGTAAAACCCAAGCTACCATGGTATTAGTGCCCTGGCTATACCACTGTATTCACGTGATTATTTTGTAAGCTTTCTGCAACACGTTACTATATATCTGATAAGTAGGTTACCCACATCTAATATGTCTGCAATTCAAACTTTATTTGAAGCAGCTCATGAAGTACCCGTTCTCATTTAGGAGAAGGGTGGTTTCTTTATCTCGTAGCCAATCACAGATCGAGAAAGATGACACGCATCATGTTTACGTCCTCAATACTGCGGCCTGGAGCCGTGTTTCTACGTTTGTGTTCTTTTGGCCGTAATTCTCCAAATGCATCTCGACAATTATAATGACGATTTCTTTATTTTCATTTTTATTTCATTTCATTTATTTTCCATTTTCAACAGAATATAACAACGTAATTACATCATAATTTCATGAAACATTTTTCAACAAAATATAACGTTATTACATCATAAATAATATCATGAACCATTTTCAACAATATAAAGACAAACGTAAATACATCCTAAATAATATCATGAACAAAATGCATGTAATAACAATAATTTTCATTCGGCGTAATTTTCAAAGATAATTATAATAAATAAATGCTGAAAATGGAGGGGAATGCTAAAAAGCAAAGCTTGTATTTTGCAAACCCGGCCTTTATTACATTAACATCTTTGCTAAATGCATAATTCCGTTTCTTTACATTACATTTATAATTTTTCATTGCTGGAGGGGGAGCCTCCTCTAATCTATATACATAGATAAAGCTCATGTCGCTCTCAACACACATGACTTAGGCCGGGTCCTACTAAAAGCTGCCAACAGCATGCATGCAGCCAACAGCAGCCAAGTGGATGCCAAGACACGGTACTCTCAAAACCCGCCAAGAGCCGCCAAGAATCAGATCCATTAAAAACCGCCAAGAACCATATCGAACATCCATTTTTTATCGTTTTCCTTTGCTTATTTTAGGCCTTAAAATTACTGAATATTTGGTCGATTTCCCACTTAAATATTGGGAATAGTCTTAGCAATATTCAAAGAGCCTTTAGTATGTTTCTGGGCTGCTCAGGGATTTGATTTCAGCTTGTTTTCAACTCTGCTGTTGGCAGCTTTTAGTAAGACCGCTTAGGCCTACTTATATATCCACGTTTTGATGTAATGATGGTGCTCAGAAACACACGGGTACAGTTTGGCCAGGCAGGGACTCGCGTATTTAGAAAGACGAAAGCTAGCAGTATGATCGATCCCGATCGGGGTTATCGACTTGATTTGTTCTCTCATTTTTGTTAACAGAGAGTAATAGATAGAGGAAGAGATAGGGAGAGATAGACACACAATTAGATAATCAAAGAGACTGAGAAACATGGTTGAGAGAGAGGGAGAGAGGGAAGAGGGAGAGAGACAATGTGTTCTGAGAACAAGAGGATATAGGAAGGAAGAGACAGGGAAAGAGAGGAAAGGAGGAAGACAGAGATGAGGGGAAAAGACAGAGAGGGGGATTCTTAGAAATAGAAAATTAGAAAGGTGAGACATGAAAATACAGAAATATGGATGAGAGGTATTGGACAGATCATGGAGAGAAAAAGGGAAGTAGAAAACATTTAGAATACAGCAAACGAGAGAGGTTAGAGAGTGAGAGACTGAAAAAGGGGGAAAACATATTATATAGAATGTAAAGGTGTGCGACAGGCTCAGACTGGTAGCCCACTGATGTCTAGTGCTCGTCGACCATCGCCGAGTGGATATGGGTTGAAAATATGGTCGGCGAATGATCGTCGAATAACAAACGACCATAATATTGGTGACCTATTCATCATACCCTGGCATAAATATATGATTTATACAACTTTGCAAGAGTAATTTATAGCCTTCCCATCGGGTATATCTGTAACTGCCGTAAGAACATCGGCCATCAGCTAGTCTACCACCAGTAGTTTATAATCGCCGAAGGGACGACCGTTCCTACAAGCGGTGGCAATCAGTCTTCGATGATCGGTGACTATCCAACCGTTTTTGCCGACTGGTTGTCGATGGCCGCAGCTTTTTTCGTGTTGTTGTTGTCAGAAGTCGCCAAGCAGTCGTAAGGCCAGTAAGGCTTACGCTGGTGCATCGAAAGCCTTTTCCTGACCAAACTGTTAGTGGAGAGGTTTTTTATCCGTTTTCTAAGGGTGGCCGACAATGCTCAAACTGAAAGCCGACGGATCTCTAGTGTCCGTCGACCATCGGCGAGCAGATTTATTTGGGTTGAAAATGATCGCCCCAAAATAAACGACCAGTCTCCGATTAATTCTCGAACACTGTCAACCAACAATAACCAAAATCATCCCATGCAAAGACTTTCATGAAATCCACTCAAGGGTAATTGCGGTTGTATTGCCTTTTGAAAAAGCGTTTATTAAAGAGATGACTGAATGTATCGTTCACACGTTTTCAATAGCCGATGCATCAGTATATTGAAATGTATTATTCATGTATTGTAACTAGATGTGACCTATTCATCGTCACCTGGTATCACCCCTCCTACGCAATGGTGACGAAAATACTTCATTATGATCGTAATAACAAAAAGTGATAATCATGAATAATTTAGTGTTTATACCCATCCCCTATATCGGCGGCTGCCGTAAGAATATAGACCATTAACTGCCGACCATTCTCTGACATTCCTACGAGCGTTTACCAATAAGTGTTTGGTGATCGGACAATGTTCGTATATATACAACATTCGACGATTGGCCTACAACCGACTGGCAACTGATCGCGGAATGCATTTTTTCGCAAATTTTTGTTTTGTGTGAGGGTGTGTGGGTGTGTGTGTGTGTGTTTGTTTGTTTTGTGTTTTGTGTTTTTGGGGGTTTGTTTTGTTTTTGTTTTTGTTGTTTTGTTTTGGTTCGTTGTTTTTTGTGTTGTTTTGTTTTTGTGTTTGTTTTTGTTTTTGTTTTTTGTTTCTTATTTTTTTTTTTTTTTTATTTATTTTTTTTTTTTTTTTTGTTGGGGGGGGGGGGGGTTGGGGTCTCAGAATTCGGCAGCTTATCATACGCCTAGTGAGACTTAGGCTTATGTCAGGTGCCTCTATATAATTATGCTCCGGCGACATTTGCTCCGGCGACATTTGCTCTTGCTTTTTTTTTTCAATCCATGGTTGCAATCGGGTTATAGGTAAAGGTTAGGCATGTTTGTTTAGTCCAGGGTTAAATTTGAGAATTCGTTTAGTTCAGGATATTGACCGCAAAGCAACTGTGAGCGTATGTCGTTGAACCGTCAAGACGAAGAAAAACATTACAAACTCTGCCATACCCGAGGGTAGTGAGAGAAGATTGTACACCTACGTCTGCTTCTGTTATTTAAAGTAGATATTCAAAGAAAATCACAAATATGGCAAGTAATGTATCACTAGAAACTGGGAAGCTTACAGATGGCAATCGTATATGTTTTATGTCAACTGCGTATCTGGTGATTATAAAAACAACACAAATAAAAGCTCTTCTCAGCATCTGGTATATCCGAGGATTCGCCAGAAATATAGCGATGTTTTGATGTCGTCACACTCGGGATCGATCCTGCTTAAGCAGACGACGTCCTATAATGAATGAACGTAATTGCAATGCAATTATTTATCAAATTATAAAGAGTTTGGTGTATTTAAACATGACCTTATTTCACACCATTATAAAGGGAAAGTGAAACTGATTCTGATAGCTAAAACCGTTTGATTGTAAATACATAGGAGAAGGGTCAATGATCAATGAAATAAACCCCACTTTCAAATTGAAAAGCCCTCCGAATAATAGCAGGATGCTATTCGTTCCCTCTTGAAACGCCGAACATGCCCCGGTGCAAGCAGCTGAAAATACAATGGCGTCTTATTTTGTTTACAAGTGACTGATTCCTTTTTTTTAACGCTGCATTTTTCATCAAAATAATACCATACACGAAGTTAAGAGTGAGGCAACAGACTAACATTAAGACTGACGCTAGTGAAGGAAGAGAAATAAGTGAAGAGGAGATGACAAAATAGGCTCTGAAAAATGTGTAAGATGTTATGGGACATCGTCTGCTTAGACAGGACTGGTCCAGGGTTTGTCGTCACATATCTCAGCAGCGTTCGAGGAGCTCTTCAGCTGCTATATCGGGGGCTGTATTTTACCGTTTTATAATTGATAATAATCATTACTTCAAATGTTTCCAAGCGTTGAATTTGGATAACCTTGTTTAATTTATGCCATCTATGCAATAATAAGTATTAAGCCAATATTTAAAATCATTAACGTTCTACTTTAAGGATTGATGCCTGTATAATTATGCAAACGGTTGATACAGATTTTTAAAGTGCGGACCCTGGGCTGCTGGCTCCAGAAGGAGTTGAAACGGCATCAAAGAGCAGCACATACCTTGCGACAAATAATGAAATATTAAAAAGGGGGGTTTGTAAACAAGATTTGCCTGGCAGATGTTTGGAATCATTTGAAGGGATCTGTGCAAAATGAATCAGATTTGCCCTTTGACGTGGGCTGAACTACAAAACGAGCCTACAGGTGTCTGAGATATTTTCTAGTCGAAATTATAAGAGTTTTTGACAAATAATCGTTACGCACGTACCTGTGGGCTTAAGCAAAGACTTTAAATAGTATCAAGACAGATTACTCTGACCTACTTCCGTAGTACATTTTGGAGGCGTAAATTGCTGCGTTAAAAACAGACTCTGAAAAATACGTTCGCCATAGGTATAACACGTGAAAAGATGTCTCATTGTTTCTTGATATTTCATATCTTACTCTATCTTTTTCAAGTCTGATTTTTGCACGAGAAAAAGGATGGATAGTTCAAAAAACGTTTCTTGAACCTTTTTTGTCAATAAATTCCGCTATGAATCCCTTGGATCATGCCTGCTTTTTGACAAAGTCATCTGCCATAGGGTTAACACGTGAAAACATGGGTTTTAAAAATGATTATAGTTCCTCTAATATTACTTTGAATTTAGTGTAAATGCGGCTTACATGTAATTTGAGACTCTGAAAAGGCTTAATGAAGGCTAAAAAAGGTGCAAGGGACCCCGCATAAATCCCCGGGAATATGCATGCTTTTGGCCTTCCATCTCCCATAGGTTAACACGCAAAAACGGGGATTTTTGAATGATTTTAATTCCCGCAGAATTAAATCAAAATTTTGAAAAATGTGCCTTGAATAAAATTTAAAGCTCTGAAAATGTGTAATTAAGACTCAGCTAGTTGAATAGACCCCGCATAAATCCCCGGGAATATGCATGCTTTTTACCCCCCAAAAGTCTCTCCTACCATAGGTTAACACGCAAAAACGGGGATTTTTGAATGATTATAATTCCCCCAGAATTAAATCAAAATTTTTGAAAAATGTGCCTTGAATAAAATTTAAAGCTCTTAAAATATATAATTAAGACTCAACTAGTTGAATAGACCCCGCATAAATCCCCGGGAATATGCATGCTTTTGACCCTCAAAAAGTCTCGCCTGCCATAGGTTTACACGCGAAAACAAGGAATTTTAGGATGATTATAATTCCCATAAATATTATTTGAAAATATAAATAATGTGATTTACATGAAATTTAAAACTCCGAAAAGGTATAATTAAGGCTTGATGAGTCCAGTAAACCCCCCATAAATCCCCGGGAATATGCATGCTTTTAACCTTCCAGGTCCCATAGGTTAACACATGAAAACAGGGCTTTTGAAATTATTTTAATTCCCCTAGTATTTATTTGAAATTATGAAAAATGTGATTTACATGAAATTTAAAGCTCTGAAAGGGTATAATTGAGGCTCGATGAGTCCAGTAAACCCCCCATAAATCCCCAGGAATATGCATGCTTTTTTTTGGGGGGGGGGATCAGATGTTATGGGTCCAGTTTTCCTCCAAAATTCTCTGACAAGCAAAAAAAAAGTTTATCAGTTCTAAAAGGGGGTATACAATTTAAAACAATGCCCCCTAAATCCGCCACTGATCCATGCCCGCACTGTCACGTCAGTCTTGCGGGGTGGGCATTTTTACAAGTTTTTTTGGAGGGTTAATAGAACGACATTGTTAGCCTCGTGGGCGCCCAAACTAAATTTGGTGCTCGATCCGGGTTTTTCAACATTTTGGGCAAGAGCCCCTGCTATTCTGTCATGGATGTGAAGAATAGGATTGCATAATGCTGGTGGTCGATCTCATTAAATTGAAAGATTGGGGAAAAAGCAATAAGAGATCATTATTTTTTCCTCAATTCTATATTGGAGTCATTTTTTACAGATCGGTTGTGTGAGAGAATAAGAGAGTATGAGAAAAAAAAATGAGAGGGAAGGGGAGAGAGACAAAGAGAGCTGGGGCAAAAGTAGTGGGGTATTCCTACAAAGACAGAATAGGACTGGTAATAAATAAATTATATCATCAGCTGCTTTTCGTACAATCGGTAAAGGCCCTATTGCGTTGGTGATGGCTTCGGAGCAAGCCCCTATACTGTTTTCTTCGCCTGTCGTCTAAAATTTCTACAGCAGAATATTATAAATAACTTACCGTAAGTTAGTTATATTGGTGGCATATCCAGGAATGCATGGGGGGGGGGGGGGAGGCTCACGCCTGACGAACAAAAAAAAATCATCAGATGCATTCTATTTTGAATTTTAGGACAAGCAAGGAAAAAGAAATTATCAGTTTTCATATTCTTTCTGTGCGGGGAGGGTACACATTTCCTTTCATTCGATGTGTAACTAAGATTTGGTGGTGGCTGCCACATAGGGGCACGTGCATTCATGGATACGCTACCAATAAAAATAAGACAATCTTGATACGTCACTCTTAATTTAATCCTTATATTTTTTATAAGGAATTGCTCGCACGCAATCTCATTTTATTAAAGCCTTTTCTGTCTTGACTTTTAAAAGAATAAGGCTAATAAATTTACATTACAGGTCTATAATCCCTATAATTTCCATAAATCATATTAAATGAAATATTCTGACTTAATAGAAAAATAAAGATTGCATCTCATTTTTTTAAATAACTTTTCTCGACATTCCCGTCAGATATCGCAGTGTATGCTCATATAGAGCTTAATATCAGGGAACATGTTTGGACCCCCCCCCCCCCCATCACATAAAAATTAATAGAAATTTCACAGCAAATAACTTTAACAATAATACAAACATCTAGTCCTCGCCCCACCCCCCCCCCCCCCCCCCCCCCCCCAACTCTCTCCCTCTCCTGCCTGGTGAAGTTAGAGTTGAATCCTATCTGTTTTTGGGCATAAGTTTGTATTTGAAGGGACAATATCAAGCGATGTCCAGAAAAAGAAGAAAAAAATAAAGAAAATAAAAATACAAACATCTTGATTAAGACTATAACCTTTCCCTCTGGGCCGATCGACATGTACCACAATATATACGCGTGCTTTAATTCGGGACTGAGCAGTCTTCGTATTTAAACTCTTTGGGTTAAGTAATCAATCATACTAGACATGGGCCTCGTCGTTATCTGTATAATTATGCCTAAACAGGTGAAGATCAGGGAGCGTTTCATCAAGCGTTTTGTCAGGGATTTTCACCGACTAATTTGCTCTCAGCCAATCAGATGCAAGGATTTCAGTAGCTTATAACAGTTGTCGGTATAAATCACTGACAAAAAGCTTGATGAAACGTTCCCCTGGTGAGAATCAGGTATAGAGGACAAGCAATCCCACACCGAATTTTCCCGACGCTGTGCTTTCATCGTGCCACACCCTAAATAAGTTTTCATTTTAATTATTTAATTATTTTCCCTTGACGAGTACACTCATAGCAGTAGCAGATCCCAAGGAGAAGGGGGTAGGGAGCAAGCATTGGAGCAGGTCTGACACTATAGTTTTGCGCCAATTTAATACCCCCCCCCTCCCCCACTACCCCTCCCCCCCCCCCCTTCCAATCACACACACCCATACACCCTCCCACAAAAGCACACAAGCAGACGGACGAACACACACAGACCCACATTTCGTCATCATTGCCAATTAATATTCGGCTTGGCATTAGAGAGAGAGAGAGAGAGAGAGAGGGGGAGAGAGAGAGGGAGAGAGAGAAGCGGGATGGAGAGAAACGGAATATTGATGATAATAGGGCCAAATACCCGTCTTGCCAGTTTCTAGTAACTGATCGAGGCTTTTGTTTTTCAATGTAGGCTTATTATTAACAGGATTATGGCGGAGGGGCACGAATATTTTGTGTAACAGCTGTGGGAAAGACGGAAAACTAAAAATATGCACTGGTTTACTGCACAAACACCTTTAAAGTCATTATGTTAAAAACAAATACCTGTTATCACGACTTCTGTAAGCAACAGCACGCGTCCCCAAAACAGGAAAACAGGTCAGGGTTATGACGTTGGGCCTTTGGGGCAGGTGCTTTAAAAATTCTTTCTACTAAAATCCTCAGATTTTCCTGTCACAAATAAGCGCTATTTTCTATTCATATGCCTTACGGCATAATGTAGGCCCGATGCCGAGTTATATTATTCCCAGTCATTGTTACACGTAGACAGGCACTGGTGTAGGCAGGGGGGGGCAAACATGCCCCCCCCCCCCATTCAGCCACTAAAAAGAAAAAAAGCGAGAGCGAAAAAGCGGAGGTGGTCAAAAGCAAAATTTCCTGAGTAAAATGCACGAGAAAATGCGTTTTTTAGGGTTAAAAATTGAAAAAATTGCCGCTAGGTCGCTTTGTTCCCTCGCTTCTACAATAACGTAAATAGGTTTGGGCACTCGGCCCCTAACTTCATTGTTTGCCCCGGGCGCGAATTTTTTTTTCCTGTACCTTTGGGGCTATCAATGAATATTCATGAAAGAGACTACAAGTATCGGACTTGTATTTTCTTACTCAGTTTCACCTTATTTTTAAATCAGCAAAATAAAATTTCGTAATATATTCCTCTGCCGAGATTCGAACTTGCGGTCCTTTCTTCGATAGCGCACCAGATTATCCGATTGCGCCACACAGAACAGCTACTCAATGACCTTGCTCGTTTCATCATATCCCTACAGTTCGTTTTCATGAATATTCATGCCGACTAGTCTTGACGGAATAAACCATATTACTCGTCATGCGCATGCATACTCTCATCTCTAAGACCCAAGTCATGAATATTCATATTGGATAGCCCCAAAGGTACAGGGGAAAAAATTCGCGCCCCGGGCGCCATCATCCATATACGCCACTGGCTTCGTTCCCTCGCATGTGAAATGTTGCGTCCAAATAATTGAAAAGCAGTCCGGGCGTCCAACTATAACTTTCCGCCTAAAAAAATTGTTTGCTACAAGCCGTTATATTTCTCTCAAATTTGCTAAAACGTCAAAGCTTTCGCGCTTCACGCAGGAAAGGGGAAACTCAACCCTCTCTGCACCAACCCGTGTCACATACAGTACAATACTGCGTCCCAATAACTGAAAAACAGCCAGGGCGTCGAACTAACTTTCCGCCTAAAAAAAGTGTTACGAGCCTTTATCTTTCAGAGATTTAACGTCAGAGATTTCGCGCCTCAAGCAGGAAGGGACCCCCCCCCCCCCCCTCTCTGCACCAACCCCTGTCACATACAATGCAGTATTGCGTCCAAATAACTGAAAAGCAGTCAGGGCGTCAAATTACAACTTTCCGCCTCAAAAAATTGTTTGCTACGAGCTATTATCTTTCTCTCAAATTTGCTGTAAAACGTATAAGAGCTTTGAATTCGTGCTTCGCGCGGGAGGGGGGAAACTCCCCCTCCCTTCACCCACCCCTGGTGAGCGGTTGGATTCTTCACGTCTGCCCCCCCCCCCCCCCCCCCATTGAAAAATCCTGGCTACGCCTGTGTAGACAGGTAGATATGGACGGCGGGGAAGTGATGTTATTAGAACACCGATCTTTTCAATTTGTTCAAGAGCACTACTGAATTGTGGTATTAACTGATATCATGAAGCTACAAGCCAAGCTTCATGATGATATCCATCTATGTTTCTGAAAGCAGTCTTTTTTATTGCAGCTATTTTGTGTAATGTTTAGTCATCCCCAAAACATTGTTTCTTTATATAGCATTATATACCGAGTGTCCCCACAAAACGATACACTTTTAAAACGGCCCCCAAATAAAAAGTTTTTGGGGGGACATTTACATATATGTGGATATCTGAAGGTCTCTTCTATCATATGACATCAAAAAAGTCCAAAAATATGTCATGCTTGGGTGAGCAATGCCCACTTTTGTAAAGGACGTGAAAATTAGGTTGCGCAGGAATTCACTATCCATTTTTGCTGCATGAGATGAGAAGTTCTCCAGCTTAGAAATTGCTTATGGTATGATGAGTGACAGCTTATGATGGATATGTGTTTGTGCGGTGTATGACATGGTGTTATGTAATCAAAAGTTTATGTATAAGTGATCATAATTTGAATGTGGAAGTTTTAAAAGTATTACCCGCTGTCGATCTGTGATAATTGATAATAAATTATTAGGGTTGGGATTTGTGCTGGGTATGACATGGTTTGTGTCACCATTATTCAGGAACAGAAATTTGATCAATCAATGAAACAAATGATATTAATGTCACAGATTATGCTTTATGCATCATTGGGTACATATGAGTATTAATTAGCAAACTTTCTTTATGGAATTTTTGGAATGGAGCAAAATGCCTACGGATGGGCCTATGACAATAAAAAACACCTCCCGGAACTGTGACACGTCACACACACACACACACACACACTCACACACGTTTACATGGCTTTACTTCCGAGGACAACTATTGTTCCTCTATTGTTACTCGTCCTCGGACAGTCGACGGAATAAGGCATAAATTCATTGTTCGACGTTCGAGGACTATTGTCCGGCTTCCGAGGACCATTGTTGTCATGATTTTTTTTTGTTCTCTGTCCGAAAATGTCCTCGGACATAATGCTAAACAAACGCACCCATACATACGTGTTTCCACCGGAAAACGAGGACTGTGTGTCAATATTACCCAACCGTGGACTTATTCATAATTAACTATTCACAGTTATTTTTCAATTGTTGGATAGAGTGCGTAAGCCAAAAAAAAAAAAAAAAATTTACACACGAAAAATTTCACTACCGCCCAAACGTATATGCTCGTAAGGTCAACATCGTAGTTAGAAGCTAAAAATAAAGCCAACAAACTGTAAATCAAAACGAGGACGGTCCTCGGTCTCGTGTGTGTCCTCGGTTCGAAGGTGTGTTTTCATATTAGTGTCCCACGGTTGCCGGTCAACACCCACGCACACCCCCCCCCCCCCCCCCCCAAACACGAACTACCAGGAGCAACGCTACAATTACCACAGACATCAACACCAGATAATACGGTACTGTCAAAACAACTTCCATAATCAAATTGTAATGAAAAAGACAATACATGATCACTCATGCATAAACTTTTGAATTCATAAAGCCATGTCATTCACTGCACAAACCCATATCCACTGGCGTAAATCTGTAAGAATTTCTTTTCAATTGGGGGGCATGACCATTCATGGAGAACAAAGCCATCCCCCCCCCCCCCCCCCCCCCCCCCCCCCCCCTCTGATGAAAAGAAGGAATGCCCGGATTTACGCCAATGCCCTTATCCATCATGACTTAATTATCATTAACTCATCAGACAATCAGTAATTTCTAAACTGGATAACTTTTCACTTCACTCAAAGTGGATAGCCAATTCCTGCGCAACCTAATTGTTATGTCCTTTACAAAAGTGGGCAGTGCTCACTCAAGCATAAAACATTTTTTACTTTTTGGTGTCATATGATAGAAGAGACTTTCAGCTATCCATATATATAAAAACATTTCCCAAAATTCGATATTTTTTTTATTTGGGGGCCATTTTAAAAGTGTTTCGTTTTGTGGGGGACACTCGGTATACTAAAATAGGTCTGTTTCCTCAGGAAGCCAAAAAACAACAACAAAAAAAAGACGCAGATCAACGCGAAACTGTGGCGGGTTTATGGTACAGGTAGCAACATCGTCTATATTTTGGGAAAATGTTAAGAAAAACAAATCACGTATACTGCACTTCACACTGCTTTATATGTTTTAAGGCAATGGAATTCAATTTGTGATAGAGTATATTTCTGTAGTTAATATTCTGGCTATTCGTAAAATGCAGTTGAGGTGTCGTATAGCCGAGTGGTTAAAAACGCTCGACTGGAAATGCGAGGATCTTGGGTTCGATCACTGGTACGGGAAAAAAAGTAATAGAACGATAACTAAAAATCAAACACAATGGACACTGCCCACGCGACATTTTCTGTGGTGACGTCACATGGAATGAAATCATTGATTGATGAATGTCACAAGATGATCGATTTCAAATCCAGATCCTAAGATCGTGAGAACGGCACAGGTGTTAAAACGGCGATCTTCAGAAAAGAAAAAAAAAATATTTGAAGTCAATGTGGCGTAGATTGATCATAGCCTATATTATGGCGGGGGAGTTAAAGATAAATTTGAGTATTGGTTATGTCTTTGCAATGCGAAATGAAACCGTCAAGAGATAATTGGAAAGGTTG
Organism: Heliocidaris erythrogramma; assembly: GCA_025617745.1. NCBI lineage: Eukaryota > Metazoa > Echinodermata > Echinoidea > Camarodonta > Echinometridae > Heliocidaris > Heliocidaris erythrogramma. Next base: position 27,704,379 of record CM046857.1, on the reverse strand, counting down.
ATCTTGCAGCACATACATTTATTTAGTATTTCAAGGTTGTTTTTTTTTTGGGGGGGGGGAATCGAAATTATAACAAATTTGAAAACCACTTACAAAGATACAGTGAAAAGCACTACACTCAGTTATTGGCAAGTGGATATAATAATATTAATAATCACACACAATAAAGGAAGAAACTCCGTAGACAAGTTGACAATTACGAACTTTCGCCCTCAGGTCTTTATCAAGTATGATTTTGAATGAAACATAATAATTTTATCTAAAACAGAATGGCTTCAAATTTTCAAATTGTTTACGGAGTTTCTTCATGTATTATTTGTGATTATCTACATTTCATCTCCGGGCAGAATTTCTATTTTTGAAAATGATATTGGTCTATACACTCACATCTGGGATCAAAATTTAGTCCAAAGATTTAAAACTATTCTTAGTTATACTTATAATTATTATGTATGTGTTACATGATGATTTCTCTTCAAGGCATATATTATCGTTAGAGAGTTAAAAAATGACAAACCTCAAATGACTTACTTTTCGAGCTTTTGATACCAAAAATCAAACGTCCCTTCGAATAGAATGATTAGAGATTCTTAAATCTCCTTGGCTTAGCTTTAAGCTCAGGAGATGAAGACTGCACCTGCCATTTATTTTATTGCTACAGGGGCCGATCCAGGATTTTGTAAAAAAATGGTGGGGGGGGGGTGGCACACAAATATTTTAAAAAAAATTCTGACAAGGAAAAAAAAGAGAAAAAGGGTTATCAGATTTTTGGTCCAGTTGTCCTCCAGAATTCTCTGACAAGCGAAAAAAAAAGATTGAAAAGGGAGCTTGGAAAGAGAGAGAGAGGGGGGCGGGGGGAGAAGTGCAAAATAACAGTGAGGGACGGAATGAGAGAGAGGGTTTAGTAAAAGAAAAAGTGATGGAGTGAGGGAGAGTGGGAGGGAGAGAGAAAAGGAAGGAGAGAGAAAGAGAGAGTGGGAGAGAAGGTCAGGGAGAGAGAAAAGGAGATATAGGGAGAGGAAACAGAGGGAGAGCTCGTGTGTGTGTGGGTGGGTGTGTGTGTGTGAGTGTAGGGGTGTGTGTGTGAGGAGAGAGAGAGAGAGAGAGAGAGGAGGTGAGGGTGGCAAGGAGGGGTATAGGAATTGAAGAACTTGAAGAAAGGACAAGGACGCGAGAGCCAGAAAATAAGACAAATAGGACATAGACTGGCATACATTCTTTGTCTATAATTATGACAACAAAATTCACAACGTGAACACTAAACTATAATCTAAAGACATCCAGTTAGCGATATCCGTTCATTTACAATATTTCAGTGAATCGTGTAAACAGTTCCTAAATATCTGGTAGAGGTATATACGAAAAGGCATAAACTAATAATAAAAGAGAGAAATCCTACCTGATTACTTGATAATGATGTCATGAAGCAGTAATTGGAACGTGAGCAGCCACCCCCCCCCCCCCCTCCCAAGGTTTCCCCTACTCAACAATCTGACTTCGATTCTGTCCTATATATATGGATATTAAGGCGTGCTAGTAATATCATTTTAATAGAGTATATACTTAATTTTGGTATCATGGCCAGACTCATATCTGTAATTAACTTGTGCAAGAAATTAGTAGGCCTACGAATCAAAGCCATATGAAATATTTCGTTGCAACCTTGTCCATGTCTTAATTATATTCCACGCTTATACCAAATTCTATAGAAAAATCAAATTAATATCCTTTCTAACGGTAATTTCTAAAGATTTTGGAAATGAATAAAAGCAATTCTTCTGAACGAATCATGGTCAAACAGGATATCAAAATAGCCTTGACCTTGGTTTTTTTTTTTTTTTGAAAAAATACTGTTACTTGGCATTCTAGAAGGCTGTTAATTAGTACTGCTACAATCATGAGGGGGAAAATGAATGAATTTTGAGCGCATGCCATGAAAGAAAAGCAAAGCAAAAAAAAAAAAAAAATAATAATAATAATAACAAAAAAATAAATTAAAAAATAAATATATAAATAAAGCTATGATCCTGCAATCTGAGGCATCCATTTTATATCAAATTGTTTTCTAATAGACTTTTTATGATTTTTGGATGGGGGCATTCCTGTAGGAATAGGTTAGGGTTAGTTTTAGGAGGTGGCATACCGTGACTACGCGTGCCTGTTTCATTATGCATATTCATGGGGTGGAAATTAACGTGGGGTTGTAAGCGCAGAGCCCTGGTAATATGTATCTTCTCCATTTTGTAATCGAGGATTTATATTTATGGTATTTTTTTCCAGATCATTAGAATTAAAAACAAATAGCATAAACATCTAGCAATTATGGTCAATATGTAACGGAAATCGTTAACAACTCTCATGAAAAGTTGGTGAGCTTGCTGAGTTGCGTGGAAAGCACAGAGCCTATACACACTGTTTTATATGTGGTGTAAATATACATGTGTAATATACGCTTCAATACCTACGGCATTTATATTGATTCTCCCTTTGCTTAAACTGTTTGAGGCATGCTATTAACAACTTTGAGTTTTAGGATTTCAAATAGTTTGGTTACTTGTCTTGTTTACATGATTCTGATCATTTCAACATTTTAGGATAAATTAAAGTTAACTTTGGTATCAATTTCACAGTAAAAGAACACTTACCATATGCTAAAAAAGCAACACATGGGATTCTCGAAATGCATTCAATTTTTTTTCACACAAACCACAGTTTCAATCCACCTTTTTTCTTTGTTTTTTTTTCGTCTTTCCATTGTTTTAATCTGTGTGCATTTCTGCGATTTATACAAAATTTCAGAAACCTCAGTACCAGCTACTTTATGTATAAAAGGGGTGTCACATTTCAAAACCACGTTCTTCGAGAATAATCATTGCATGTTATTAAGGGAAAAAATTATTACGAAAGCGAGAGGAAGGTCATATTTATCGGATTTTGCTCAAACTTTCACTGATCTTTTTCTGCTTTTTTTAAAACCAACTTAATATCAGGGTAGACTTTCCCTGTAACTGTTAGGAAAGAACCTGGCTTATGCTAGCAAGCAAATATTATATAAATAGTGCATGGTCTGTCATGCACTATATTGGAGTATGTGCACGACAAATACTAAATTATCCCGAGTGCAGTTTTGTTTCACCGAGGCCGCAGGCCGAGGTGAAATAGCCCTGCACGAGGGATAATTTAGTATTTGGAGTTCATATAGTTCAGTAATGGTGCGTAAATAGAACATGCACTAATTGTTATAGTAAATAGACCCTTAGATCTATAACTGTTATAATGTATTAGGCCCGGGCCTAATTTGCACGTCACGTGATGCGAATCTAACCAATCACAGCGCTTATTATACATACACTATTTAAGCCTATATTGTTCAAGACTATAACTTTGAGGTTACTTTATTTTCTCCAGTATGGTATATTAGAAAATAACAAGGGGTATTCAATTTTACTTCAACAAAATATGGATAGCATTTCCTTGATAGTGTAGCATATATCAAGATATTCAAAAAAACATTTTGAAAGTAAATCGTTGTGACTTTCTGACCCCCCCCCCCCCCCCCCCTCCCCCCCCCCAAAAAAAAAAAAATATATATATATATATATAGATGCGAAGATACCCAACTTTAACATTTCGACGGCGTCTCTGTAAATTATATAGCGTGAGGATTGATGTGACAGGAGACAAAGGACGTAGCTGAACTCCAACTTTATTGGATCAAGCTTTCGGCCTTCACGGTCTTCTTCAGGTTCTGAAGATTATAATACAAACATATAGCATATACTTCAATATTGTCTCCTGTCTCATCAATCCTCACACTATATATATATATATATATATATTCACACTACGTTCTTGACCTTGACCAACTCTTATGACCGACGATAAAACCACCATGCAATAAGCCGATATATTGCCGTTATACTGACGTATTTTACCCTCAAGCCAATTTTGTAGATCTAGCTTGAATTTGCGAAAGCCCGTGCATCTTTATAGCGCAATAGGAGAGGAGGTACACAGACTGTATAGGGATGAAAGGCATTCTCTTTGCCACATTACTCGAGAAATTGATTGACGCATTAAATTGGTCGTTTGATAACACAGCATCAGAAATCCAGTTACCCACACGTGGATTTGCAGAAATTGAACCTCAGTTGTTGAAATTGACGGAGATTGTAGAAAAGTGCCAATTTCGATGAGTGAAGATGTGAAAAGAGATGACCATTATTTACTTACAAGCATCGGTGCAGGTCGCAAAAGCTTTAAAGCACTGTGTATATACCCTTAGCCCATAAATGAAAGTTAGTATCTAAATGTCGCGTTTTTCCTTGCTCATGTAGGCCATTATGGTTCTACATGTATTTTGCAAATGTTGTTACAGGATGGTGCTTTACCAATTGCTTTCATGGAAGAAATCTGTCCCAAGATATAAAAGTTTATTTATTTATTCATAGATTTATGTATTTATTTATCTATTTATTAATCTATTTGATAAGTTACCTATTTATTTTATTTCTATTTATTTATTGATTTATTTATTTACTTTTATTGTATTTATCATTTTTTAAAATTTATTATTTCATTTTATTATTATTCTTTTTTGGGGGATGGGATTAACTGGTAAGATCAAGGAACTCCTTGGTAATATTATAGCTTGTTAATCAAAACAAGAAATAAGTAATTCGAGCCTATCATAGCAAAGTTATATTTGGCAACTCGCTCAAAACTCAATTCGAAATCTAACAGTCGATTATTCCACAATAAGTAGGTTTCCAGATTATTCCAGGTTTCCACTCTATTCGGAGCATAGTTCTTAAACTTGATTTTCTTCTACATTTTTAAAATAGGATGTAGTATCGCTAACGGTAGGCCTACATGCAGGCAATGCATGATCACAGGTAAAGAAGAGAGAGAGAGAGAGAGAAGAGAGAGAAGAGAGAGCACAGGTAAAGAAGAGAGAGAGAGAGAGAGTCAGCGAGAGGAGAATCATGGAAGCTAAAGGGCAAGGGTTGTACATGACACTATACATGGTTTCACAATTTGGGGAGTTTCGTATGAGGCAACCAGAATGTAATTATTCAATTGGATGTCTGGAGAAAGCGATGCTGGAGATATCATTTTGATTGTACCAGGGAACAGCGACATATCCAGCATATAGGTTAAAGACTCCCCTCTCGCGCTGTTGCTGAAATGGATTGATTTTATTTATTTCATTTCCAGGACTGTAACAAGAACGAAAAGTAAACAAGTTCCAGTATGAGGCTTTCCTCATTAGATGATTATACAAATGCATACTATCTACTCCCCTCACCCCCAGTTCAACGATTTCTCCATACACCACTGAGAGGATGTGCAAAATTTGCTTTTGAGCTGGTACTGTTATCTGTCGTTCAATAATGATTATGATAGTATGCTGAGAAAATCAAGATGGTAATGCATTTATTTGTGCCACTATTGTAAGACGATTCGTGGTAATAATGCATAATGCAACGGGAGAGGAAAAGTCAATTTGTTGTTGCACGTGAAGTATCTGACCACTGTTTGTAGGTGCCCCCCCCCCCCCCCGAATAGGAGGGGAAAGACTGTGCCACCCTCTTTACACAAGTGGAGGACATGCCCAATCGTTCATTACCCCGGCCCCAGTAAAATAAACATTGTCAAGCATGTCCTGTATTTTCATGGCTTTCGAAGAAAATACGCTCACTCCATAATATCGATCTTATATGAAGGGAAGGATGAATTTCAAATTTAACATTCCTGTTTCATCAACTTTAAAAACTAAATTTGAATAAAAGTGTACCAAAAACAAAATCGCGATTGATATCTGTTTGTGTAAGTCATGAGTCTCATAATATGTGTGAGCATGGTGAGCATGTGTGTTTTAAGCTAGGTAGAATTGATTTTTTAACATCTTAGTTCTCATTACTGCATGTTTGTTGTCTACTACCCAAACCCTACCTACCCCCCCCCCCTCCCTCTCTCTCTCTCTCTCTCTCTCTGTTCATTATAGCAATAGTTGTCTCAATTTGCCAATCCACATTCTCAGTTATTCACCCTGTTTCGTATTTACAACTGCGCTTCTAATTAAACATAAAGATAGCTAGAACCATATAGGCCACAACACTGTAATAATCATGTACTGCTTTGCGAGTTCATTGACTTGTCTAGATACGTTTCTCATAGTTAGCGGACGGCTATATTAACAGTATTGATCTTCTATGTTAAGATGAAAGATGCATGCAGTCACGTGACCTGTCAGGAAGTGTGGTGGCGTATACGAAAGGGGTGAGAAGGGAACATTACCTCGTTTGTTTGTGCATTATTCTATCGAAAGATTGTAAAGTGGGGTGGCAATCTCTGTGAAGGGGGCACATCCCCCAATAACTTCTTCAGGATTATCGACATTCTTTCCCTCCCTGAAATTTTGAAAAATGAGAAAGGACTACAAACTCTGTTTAAGCCTTTTAAAGTGCCTTGGCATGCACACTTTTATTGAAGGGCAGTAGTCTCACTCTGTAGCTACGCTCCGTCGCATAATGTGTTTTACAAATGAAATCAGTCAGATCCAACTTCGGAAAACCGAGCACAGGTTTATACTCCGCGGCGTGTACTTTTTTTTTTTTTTTTTTTTTTGAATGATATTTTATTGCTTCCTGTCAAGGTCAATATTACATTTCAACAAACAATCATAAGTAACATATAGAATAATTTGCATATACAAGGAAACTTAATGAAATACATTAATATCAGTAAAAATATATAGAATTCTCTGAAATTATACATGATTAAACAGAATTATTTTTTCGATGAAAGGAAAAAAAAATACAATGCATCAACCGTTAGACATAGATATAACTATTTTCTATCATGTAATACTTCATACATGTAGTAATATAAAGAACTTTTTGTTTCAAGTAATCGTCTTGAAAAAGATACATTAATATCACATTTAATCATATTATATAATATTCAGACAGAAGGAACTAAAGAACAAATTATACTTTTAAACAATATAAGGTCTTCCAAAATACACGGAATAACAGAACAAAGGCTCTTTTTTTAGAAAGAAAAAAAAATACTATATATCGATCATTGAACATGCATTTAGAAAACATTTCAAATTATACATGATTTCTTGAAACGATTCTTTATAAGATAAAAAAAAAAAGAGAAAAAAAAATTAGAGGAAGATATACATGGCCCACCCGAACCCACCCTTAGACACTCATCTCATGTAGAGCAAGATGAATATACATGTGTACATGTAGAGCAAGATGAATATAGAGCCCTCATCGTTCAGTGCGAGACAGTGTGTACAAAAAGCATGGGGAAAATCCTGCACTGTCGATCTGCTGTTGATAATATAATTTTCAAAAATAATGCTGCTGATATATTTATTTCAAATGTTTGTCATTGGAAAGTCATTTCATATGGCGAATCATTCACGGATTTTGAAGGTAATTGACACGCATCATTATTTTTAAGAATACATGTATTATCGTTGGCAGGTTGACTTTGCAAAATTTTCCTCATGCCTTTTGTACACACTGCCTCCCACTGAACGATGAGGGCTCTATATTCATACGCCGTTTTAGGAGTATATACCTGTGCTCGGTTTTCCGAAGTTGGGTCTGACTGGAAATGGAGCATGTGTAAAATGTAGGCAATATACATGTATATCACGTAATACAAGCATATATTGTACTTGTATGTTTACAAGAGGTATATAGGAAAATAAAGAGTGAGTATTTCAACAGGGGAGAAGGGACGCCTCTGCATAGAACATTTAGAAGAAGGCCCCCCCCCCCCCCCCGAAAAATTTCCCCCAAAATCTAAAGCTGCCTTATATATATAGAGAGAGAGAGAGAGGGAGAGAAGTCAGGGGGTAGGGTCGTGAAAAGGCCTCCAGAAATAATTCAAATAATAAATCAAGGTAAAGTACAAGCTTAGCTTTTGAGTTAGTTTTGCCATGCACATCTGAATAAATAAACCGCGCCTTATTAAAAATGATATTTTATCATAAGAAAATGTATTTCACAGGTATAACTTATCAAAAACTTGTGGTCACCTCTCATTAAAAGAGGCGTCCAAAATGAGCACCCTTTTGAAAAAAATAGATTTATTGTAATAATGGTTGTCAGTTATAAGTCGGCGAGCTGTTGTAACACCAGAGAGACTAACCCTGATAGCAGAAAGTGTTAAAAATGACGTGATATTTACGTCGTGGTTTTCGTATTTTTTACGTCCTGTAATTACGTCAATAAGACGACAACTTGCACCAACGCAAGACGTCAAGAGGACGTCTTATTTTGACGTCATCTCTACGTCTTGTACACTGTAAAAACTAAAGTGCTACTTTTAGGGGCATGTATAGTGACTGCACCTGAAATGCTGTTTATAGCACTTGTAGTGTGCTAATTTACCAGCAAAAAAAATGTGACCGTGGCGAGCCTCGAACCAGGTTCCGCTGATTGAGAGGCGCTGACGTTGGACTAACGAATGCTTCTTGCAATCCAGTTTAGTCATGGGAGTCAAGTAGATAACATGAACTATGTGGTGTCGTAAATTCACTATGTAATATGATCTGCTCTAAATCGTACAATGTGAGTTAGTCTAGCGGTAATGCCAGCAATTCTCGATCAGCGGACCCTGGTTCGAAGCTCGCCCAAATCTTTTTTTTTTAATGAATGTTTAGCAGTTTAAGGAGCCGGTCCAGCTCCCGTGAAAGTGCTGAAATAGCACGCTGTGTGCATTCAATAGCACTCTGAGTGCAGTCCCTATGCATGCCCTCAAAAAGTGCTATATACAGCACTTCAGTTTTTACAGTGTACAGATGACGTCAAAATAAGACGTCCTCTTGACGTCTTGCGTTGGTGCAAGTTGTCGTCTTATTGACGTAATTACAGGACGTAAAAAAGACGAAAACCACGACGTAAATATCACGTAATTTTTAACACTTTCTGCTATCAGGGAAGTCTTTAAACCAGCCACGCTTTGTATTTAATTGGACATCTCTGTTTGGAAGTTGGAAGCGAGTAGCGAGGATAGGGCATATACTGTGTCGAATCTCTTTGCTTGGGAGCTTTGGGTGGCGACAATTTTTTTTTTTCACCAGACCTCCAAAATTCGCTCAATGGGTGGGGGGGGGGGGGGGGTCCAGTTCCCCTCCATAATTCTCTGACAAGCAAAAAACAAAACAAATCCAAAACCAAAACCGTTTTAAAGGGGGGCATAATCGAAAAAAGGGGGTGCACAATGCATATTTTTCTTCCAAAGGGGGGGGGGGGTACCGGCCGGATGTGCCCCCCCCCCTAAATCCGCCGTTGCCCTTCGCATCATTTCATGGGGGCCCCTTGGCAAAACTAAGGATATACTTATCTACCGGTCCGTATTATATCCTTCCATTTAGAATCAACTACACCAGCTTGAAATTTTGTTTTAAAGGTTTATTCTTTTTGTTATTGTTATTTTACTTTTTTATTTTAATTTTCTAGTTATTTTATTGCATTCTATTTCATTTATTTATTTATTCATTTATCTATTTATTATTATTTTTTAAAATTTATTTTTTTAATCCAGGATTGTTTAATGGGGGGGGGGGGGGGCGTCACAAATCTCTCAAAATTGTCATCGCTTTTGGGGAGTCCACACATCCTCCTAATTTCTCTGACAAGGAAAAAGGAGAAGAAAAGAATAAAAAGGTCAGCACTCTTTTGGGGGCCTCTTTATCCTTCCATATGCACTGACAAGCAATAAAATGCTTATCAGTTCAAAAAGAGGGGTACGATGTACACTTTTCAAGGGGGGCATGGGCAGGAAGTGCCCCCCTTAAATTCGCCACTGGTCTAAGGATGGTTTAATATCTCTTCCCAAAGTAAATATAGCCATATCGCATCTCAAGGTCATTGACTTTTTTTTTAATGCCTTTAAAAAATGAAGAAAAAAAAAAGAATAAACGTGACTAAATCTATTCCTATTAAAAACTTAGGGGGACAAATTTGGACTGGCCAATGTGAAAAAGTGTTCTGAATATAATAAAAATGCAAACCAAACATGACCAAAGCCCCAAAGGCAGCGGTATAATGCAAATAAAATGCTACAAAATTTTCTAGTTAAGGGTAGACACTGGCGTAGACAGGGGGGCACAAGGGGGCCATGCCCCCCCCCCACCCCCTATTCAGCCACTAAAACAAAAACAAAAACAAAAAAGAGCGAGAGCGAAAAAGCGGGGAAAGTGAGAGAAAAAGACTATATACAAAGGCGTTACAAGCCGTTATTTTTCTCTCAAAATTTGCTAAAACGTCAAAGTTTTCGCGCTTCGCGCAGGAAGGGGGAAATAACTCTCCTCCCCCTGCACCCACTGTTTAATACATACAGTGAAATGCATATGAATTTCTCACCCCCTGATTTGTTCACATAATTTGAAGGTTTAATTCTGCTTTAGTCAGCTGTGCGCACATACAAACGCGACTCGAGTACGCGCTCGATCAGCTGGGTGGTCTTGGCATGGGTCCAGGTCATTGCTCTGTATAAATCGGTGTTTTGTTCGCGGCTGTTCTATTATAGCAATGGGGGGCAACGGAGAAGGGAGGGACAGAAGAGCTGCTATTTACGAATCTCACTCCGAGTACACAACAGTGCGTACGCGGGAAGGAAGAATTTTACACTTTCTCATTCGACATGATTCATCCATTTCATCCACGGTATGCAACATATCACTCCACAGCTGTAACGACTGCTCAATTCGGATTCACGGTCGTTCAACACACACATTGGATTGATGCGCCCCGTTTTACAATGGCACGGTCCAAATCGAGCCTATATACGCAGCATTACATACTGTACGTGCTTTATATATATGACATCTTTTTTGCTATGTTTCTTTTTAATTATGCAAAATAGACGGCGGTTTTTTTTCGACCAATCAGGACGAACCTGATATCACAAGAAAGAGTAATATCTTGGCTATTTGCTAGTCTTTGCCCCCATACATTTTGACACGTAAGTCAGAAGCTATAGGAGGAATACGAGAGCAATGAGTGCAAAAAAGTGCTTCTCCTCACACAAAAAGCATGAAACCATGCATTTTCAGTTGAAAATAGACGGCGGTTTTTTTCATTCAATTAAAAAATAACTGATATCATGAGATGTAGAATTAATCAAAGTTTTATAAACCGTTTGCCCCATGAAAAATCTTGCGCGGTTCTCGAGATATGATTTAAAATGTGCCGAAAAGGACGTGTTTTCGCCAAATTTCTGTCGAAAGATCGGGGATCACGACCGGTTCGCGTTAAGTGAACATGACAAATTCATATGGTTGAGTCCACATAATTGAAAAGCAGTCAAGGCGTTGAACTATAACTGTCCGCCTAAAAAAAATGTTTGCTACTAGCCGTTTTCTTTCTCTCAGATTTGCTAAAACGTCAGAGCTTTCGCGCTTCGCGAGGGAAGGGGGAAATCCCCCTCCATGCACCCATCCCTATTACAGTGCAGTATTACGTCGAAAATAACTGAAAAGCAGCCTGGCATCAAACTAACTTTCCGCCTAAAAAAGTGTTACGAGCCGTTATCTTTCTCTCAAATTTGCTGTAAAATGTAAGAGCTTTCGCGCTTCGCGCGGAAGGGGGGAAACTCCCTCCCCCTGCACCCACCCCTGTTATATATACATACAGTGCAATATTGCGTCCAAATAACTGAAAAGCAGTCAGGGCGTCGAACTATAACTTTCCGCCTAAAAAAATTGTTTGCTACGAGCCGTTTATCTTTCTCTCAAATTTGCTAAAACGTCAGAACTTTCGCGCTTCGCGCAGGAAGGGGGAAACTCCCCCTTCCTGCACCAAACCCTGTTACATACATTGCAGTATTGCGTCCAAATAACTGAAAAGCAGCCAGGGCGTCGAACTAAGTTTCCGCCTAAAAAAAAGGTGCTACGAGCCATGATCTTTCTCTCAAATTTGTTATAAAACGTCAGAGCTTTCGCGCCCGTATTATTATTATGGCCTGTATTATCATCCCCCAATATTTTTGGATAAAATGAGTAACAAGTATGATCATTAACTTAAAACTAATAATTATCCAATCTTATTATGTTTCACCTTGAAATGCCATCACATTCTTTAATTATTAAAAGTAAGAAAATAAATGCTATAATTTCAATTTTATCCACAATTGTTTTTTTTTTGCCAGACCTTCGAAATTCGCTCAGTGATTGGGGGGGGGGGGGGGGGGGGGGTTATGGGGGTCCAGTTTCCCTCCATAATTCCTGACAAGCAAAAAAAAAAAAAAAAAAAAAAAAAAAGAGCCGCCACTGATATGATAATTACCGGTACTTAATAGCAGATATCGATAGTGATCGATAGCCGAAATTAATTTAGATCGACACGTGTATCACAATTCACATCATCCATATCCAGTAGTACCGGTATCCGTATTTATACATTAATAAACGTAAGTACGGAACTTTACTTTGTATTTTTTATATCTCGTACACGGTAGATCTACGGTAGATGTGAGCTTAGGAGTCTTACTTATTACCGGTAACTTTAACGTAGCTAGCCTAGCCTAGGCTAGGGCCAGGCTAGGCTAGCCTAAGGCGGCTCAGCCTAAGCGCTTAAGGCTAAGCGCGAAAGTGCATAGCGTACGTACCGGTACTATGACCGGTACCCGGGTACCGTACCAGGTACCGGTAGGCCCTATATAAAAATGGCGAACGACAGAAAATGCATGGCACTACACTCTAAAAAGTGAAGTGCTAAAAACCGAGTGCTTATTGGAAGTTTGCACTTGACATGCTATTTCTAACACCTCGCGTGCCATTTGCGTCTGGGAGATGATAAGGTGCAGAAAAATGAGTGCTAAAAGTAGGCTAGGCCTAAGTGCTGAATGTTAGGACGCTCGTTTTACACTTCAACTTAGTGCTGACCAACGAACGTAGAGGGCGGCAACACTTTGCAGTCTTGCTATGAGGAAGGTTCACTTCGCTAAATTTCTGTGACCATCGTTTTCTCTCAGAGAGGTTTTTAGGTAGATTGTAGATTTGATTTTTTTTCAATTTATACTTTAAAAAACTTTTGAATTAAAATGTTAAAATCAGATGTTATGTTCAATAATATTTGTCAATGATTTTTATAATTTTCAAGAGAAAAAAGATTAAAATGGTTATAAATTTATCATTTTACTTTACGATACAATAATATGTATTTGTGAGGTTGCTAACGTTTTCCTGCTATATTTCGCTGCTACTGCACTGTATTTCGATTTCGATCCATGTCCGTACCGTGTGCATACCGTGTACATTATTGCTACATAATTATACAGTTCTCTCTCTCGATCTGACCGCCTAAGTAGACTCAGAGTCGGAGCTCGACGATGGATCAATCAAGGTTTGATTTTAGTTATAAATTTAGATTAACTTATTTGAAATGATGATGAAACAAATTTGGCAATCCAGGGTAATAAAATAGAGAGAGCTGTTAGTGTTACTAGTGTTAGCATGCATGTAACGTTAATGTTAAATTAAAAAATGTTCGGATGCTGATCATGATGATGGATGGGGGATCAGATTCGGATGACCGGACACAATGAAAAAATAAGGTGGCTGGGACATAAGGAATTCTTGCCGTGATAATCATCATCGATATATTTTTCTATAAATAATATCGGGCAAACCCACAAAATAGGGGCAGGTCGGCGTGCGCGTGCCATGTTTTACAATTACACTTTTACAGTGCGGAGAGGCGGCAGAGGCAAAAATGAACACATGTAACAAGTTCATAATCAAGTTCAAAACAACTTCCAAATATATTTTAAATCAAGTAATTAATGCTGTGATAATCATATTGTCCTCTTGGCTTTCAGATTTGTAGTTGTTTGATGAAAATCATAACGATTTTGGCCAGAAATGGAGTCAAACTCGCAAATGTTTCATCGCTGAATCTGGAACAAGATCGTCGCCGCTGGGCTACATTTGCTTGCACACAAATGAATACAGCACGCGCAGACCGGCCCCTATTCTCCGGGTTTGCCTAATATCGTCTAAGTTAGATCAAAATAGGTCTAACTTAGGCCTAACATTAACAAAGTTAACGTTAACCATAATGATAATTGTATTTGTAACTTGTAACTTTTCACAAACTTGAGACAAGGTCAAACTCAAAGGCAAGCATCATGATGTTTTTATTTTTTTTTAATTTCAAGATAGAGAGAGGGAGAGGGGTTCATATTTAGTCTTGGTTCTACTATTTGTAGACCAGAATCAAAGCACTTTTAATGAGAGGTAATAATACATCTCCACAGAGTAATATATCATATGGATGGCCTTTGTTGTTTCACTCAGTGACTTTCAGTAATCACATTCATTAGTCTCATGCCGTGACTTTGATTGCCCTCAGATAAACTTGGCAGGGAACTACCTTGTGGCTGATCTACTTGAAGATCTAATAGAGCCTAATGTTAGAGGTCTACATAACTCAACAACTGTTGGAGGTGCCGGATGAAGCGGAAAGTCCTACTATAAAAGACTTTGATGAGACGTGAGAAATAAACAGGTAGGTCTAGACCTAACTAGTTGGACCTAGACTTAATACCAAGGAGTTACCACAGGGTATTACAGCTTTAAAATTATATGTCTGGTAATGGTAGTGGATCCAGAATCGGTTTACCTGGTTGGGGGGGGGGGGGGGGGGGAGTTTTTAGTTTACATTGTCCAACCAAAACAGCAACAACAACAAAAGAATTCTGAGAGAATGGACATTTCATTTGTCCTTTACCTGATATCCACCACTGAGATCTGTTTTCTTCAGTGTAATATTAAATTAGCTGTTTTAGTGTCTTTAAAAAAATCAATTATGAGATCTTTAGGGAATGTTCAGAGTGATGTCAGTATAAATAGAATTTTTTGTCCCCCTTAATTATTATATTAAACATTTCATTAATTATTTAATGCAAACAGAAACAAAACAAAATAAGATGTGTGAATACATTACACTTTTATTAAAATCCACAAATATTTCAGGATGGATTGTACATGCAGTTAGTATTTATCCTCTTTGAAAAGATCACGAGGGTGAGGATGAGCGTATCTCATTTTTTTTTCTTAATACATAATAATGCTTCTCTACACGACTCTCCTTCATCTATTTTACAGATGATGATGAAGATGAAGGCTTACCGCTGAGAATGAAGACAAATTCTGAGAGGAACAAATAAATACTTAGCTGCTCCAGTTTTGCATGGTAGGTCTATGCTGTAAGAGTAAGATTGCTATCAGGGGTGTCGATCCATTTTTTGGGGGGGGGGGGGCAAAACACCCTAATAGTACTCTACATGATTTTTTCAACACCTCTTAATTACCAGCTTATCCACGGTTACGGGGGGGGGGGAATGATTTATTTGCCCTCTCAATATTATGGGGGGGGGGGGCAACTGCCATTGCATAATCAACGCCCCTGGTTGTTATTAGTACCTCAATACAATCTAGGTACACATATTTTTTTTTCACATAAACATCCCAACTGAATTTTCTTGAGACTTTACTAATTTGGTTGCTTTTGAATAGCCTTGAAAATTTTATGTGTCCAACTTTTTTCCTCTTTAAGTACTTTTGAGAATTCACACTTATTATTCCATTTCATATAAAGAGTTGATGCTAACTGTGTTAATAGGAAGCTTAAAGTTTCAGGGTTTTATTTTAATTCTAATTGTTGCTTGTTTAATTATCAAATACACAATGGATGCTATTTTCTAAAATCTTTCCTCTTTTCTTTCAACAGATATGGATTTCTACTTCAGCTCTACTGTGAAATAGCCCCCTGCTTTGATCAACATGTATCTCTTCTGGGTCCGCTCGCTATTCAAAAGGACAGCTATTCATAGAAAACCACTATATTCATTTAACAGACGTTATGAATAGCAGTTCTTATGAATAGTTATGAATAATGGTAATTTGTCTATTTAGAAGGACCGCTATTCATTTAGTCACGCATTATGAATAAGCGGTCCTTATGAATAGCGAGGTTAGCCCATATCTTCATATTAAAATCATATCTGGATTCAAGTATAATATGCATGTTGAGGTGTCGTGGTCTAGTGTATACGTTAATGGCAAAACAGTCATCTACATTTGTCACTCTCCACCCAGGTGAAGTAAATGGGTACCGGTTGGGAGAAATTGCTTAAATGCCTTAGCGCCTTTCATGGCGGCTCGGCTAAAGCTGCGGTATTTAAAGGGCAGAGAGTATATTTGTATAGTAGTTGCGCTATATAAATGGACATACATGTATATTATTATAATTAGAACGACTGAACAGGAGTTTAAAGTTCTTCAATTATATCTTGAGCATTTTACCCACCCCTCCCCATTTCAAATGTTGTAGTCACATGCAGCCATTTTGTTATAGTAGCTCGTTATTGTGAGGAGGTCTTCCTCTTCTGTGTGGCCTATATCGTGAGATTACAGGGCCCCTAAATGATATTAAGATAAGCACTGCCAGGGCCACTCCTTTATTAAATCTGCCCAGAGTGTAACACAAACTAATAATAATCTTATCTGATTCTATGAATTTATAAATTATTAAGTAAATTATTATTTTATTCATTATCTACTGAGAAAATCCATACTATTCAACACTTCATTTGACTTGAAACTTCTAATTAGATCTCTATGTGTGTTCCTCCTGCCCCTTTTTTATAGTTAGATTTATAATAATAGTAACATGCAATATACATGTACCAACCTAAAAGGAGATGGATCATTTAAAGAGTTCTTACAACTGTCAAAATTATCTTTGTTTTTTAGGAGTAAAATTGTTGTCATTGGTGTGTGTTGAACAGAAATTAGATGGTCATTTATTTCTTATGTCATTTCTTCTTTGTAGGGGTGTAGTGGGTAAATAATCTTTAAATTGTAATTCAAATAATTTACTTCTTGGAAAGGGATTGAAATTAATAACGTATGATTCATTTAGATTGAAATCCTTTTTTTTAAATGCATGTACATGTACATAATTTGTACAGAATATTATTTGACCTTGACAAGTCGGCTGTGATGGAACTATATTGTATTGTAGTATATGAAAAAAGTGTATGACTGCAGATGAATTATATAAATTATGTTGAATTTTTTAAAGGAGAAGAAGTAAACGTGTATTTAAGAAGTAAGACAATGTCTAAACTTCTCTGAAAACTGTCATTTCTGCATGCAAGAAAATATTCATTAAAAAGTAAAAAAATATAAACGTATTTCTGAATCGACGTGTATAAACTATTGTACCTTAAATCTTGATTGTGAGAAAGATATACATGTAATTGAAAATTATTCTGTGAACATGATAAAGGTCCTTTCACATTATATCAATGAAATGAACCATATAGGGGAGGGGTGAATGAACCAGGACGTGTGATCAAGGTGTATGTATGAGATAGAGAGGGAAGTCAAAAAAGATGAGAAAAGGCGAAACTGAGAAGATATGGTGAAAAAGAAAAAGAGAGAAGGGGCGGATCCAGGGGGCACTTCCGGCCCCTGCCCCCTTTTAGAATGAAGACCTTTTTTCTGTTCTTTTTTTGTTGTTGCTTGTAAGCAAATTATGGAGGGGAAACTGGACCCCCATAACGCCCCCCCCCCCCCCCCCCCCCCCCCCCCCACTGAGCAAATTTTGAAGGTCTGGTGAAATTTTGTTGTTGACAAACGCCACCCCCCCCCCCCCCCCCCCCCCCCCCCCGAGCGACTTTTCGAGAAGCTGGCGAGACCAAAAAAATACGGGTCTACCTTGACAAACCTTCATTTGTGTGCCCCCTCTTATACTCAATCCTGGATCCCCCTGGGTGAGGTCTGAATAGAAGTCGTGGCGATGTCCAATTAAATTTAGCTTAACCCCTCCTCTAAAAATAATAACAATGAAATAGGTTAATAAATGAATATATACATACATAAATGCACACCTAATATAAATAATATTGATTATTAATTAATTGAAAAAAACTAAATATTTCAATAAATGAATAAAAAATAATGCAAAAAATAAATCATGAATAACCAAAAATTAATGAATAGAAAAACTTTTTAATAAAAGATAATATGAATTGAATAAATTCATGTCAAAATTTCCAATTTCCAATTAAATTCCCTGCAGCAAGAATCACTGGTTTGCTTTAACATTGTTGTTGTTGCTGGTATTTTTTATGGATGTGTTTAGCCGTTATCATAAATTATGAAATATTCATACCCTGACAGCACAGCTACGTCCTCGGGCACGTCCAGGGCAGCGAGATGGTATGACGCTCGGTACCTTTCCCTCGCCTTGCCCAGCCGCCTACGCTGACGCTAGCTAGACTGTATACCGTTAACAAGCTCAGCAGACGACGCATTCATTCATACCGCATTTTGATGGATCAGCGAATGGATTTTATTTAATTTCAGCAGTACGCCCGCAGCGGGAGAGAGGTTACCCCTATCCCGAAATGCATTGCGAGTGGTCACAAAATCAGCTTGCCGAAAACGTCATGAATTTAGCACACTGGTACAATCACTGATCACAAAGGTGCCGATTTACGATAAGATTATAGATTATAGAAATAAAATTTACACGGTATCATGAATGGAATAATGTTTCAAATAATGTATTCTTGCATTACATATTTTTTTTAAAATCTGCATCTATTCGTAGTATCTCCTTTTGTCTTCATGTCGCTATCAATTCGTCATTGTATTACTTCGATTTATGGTTTTGTTGGCATGCCTACCAAAATGTGCGCGCACTTCAATTGCTTGCGCGTAAGAAGTGAACCTTCCTCATAGCAAGACTGCAAAGTGTTGCCGCCCTCTACGTTCGACTTGGTGCTGACCAACGTCCCCCGTGATTTTAATTTAGCACCTGCACAATTGTGTGCTAATAAGCGATTTCCTAATTAGGATTTGCGCATGAGCAGATAAAGGTCATTTGACATAAACTGGCATGTTCGTTTAAAATTCACTGAGATAAGCATCGACTGTGTAATGATTATTCATAATCATATATTCATTATTTTAATTATACTTTTCATTAAATCCACTGAAAAGCAACAGAGTGTTCATTGATGGTTGGTATTTGACAGTCTGCCAAATGATAGCCAACTTGCAAACAATGCGCTTTCCCAAGTGTTCATTGACGTGCTATTCTAGTCACCTGGTCCTGGTCTACGATGTCTTTCTTTCATAGAGTTTGAATTCTGTAGGTTGCTATGTCGGTCAAGCTTACGTATTATCTTTCTTTGAAAAGATGCCTATCCAAATGAACAAAGGGAAAGGTCATTTGCGAAAAGTTGCTCATGAGCCAATTA
This sequence comes from Heliocidaris erythrogramma, assembly GCA_025617745.1. Taxonomy (NCBI): domain Eukaryota; kingdom Metazoa; phylum Echinodermata; class Echinoidea; order Camarodonta; family Echinometridae; genus Heliocidaris; species Heliocidaris erythrogramma. Next base: position 27,685,068 of record CM046857.1, on the reverse strand, counting down.
CGAAATCGCTTATTAGCCTACTCATTTAGTATTACGCAACTGTAGACAGTGCAAGAGCCATCATCTGCTGCACAGGCATGGCGTGGACCGTGGTAAGTAAAAATTTAAGACATTAAATTTAGAACGTCTGTAATTTTATGCGAATAAAGGTATCAAATAATATTATGATATTTACATTAATTTTTGTGGTGGTGGATATGAATCATGATGAAAAGCAATGAAGTGGAAATGCCATGTTTCAGCATGTGTGGTGTGGCCAACCGTCTACGGTTCGCGTTGTCGTTGACATGAAAATTGTTGATCATGCGGGGTCAGCTAGGCATGGGGCGCGATCGACCGCGCCGACCGGGCCTGGGAAGTTCGGAAGGCGGTGTGTGTGCTTTTTTCGTCACAATTGTGGATTGCCGAAATGGAACAATTAAATCTCCGAAATTGCCACTTCTTGGTCTGAAGTAATTCTCAGATGATTAAATCCACATGCCATGGTTTTGGTCCACATCATCTATGTATACAACCAGTTCATATTAATCTAAAAATAAAATCTAGACCTTAGTGTAGCCTAGCCTAGGGCTGTTTAACACTTTTAACAGACTAGTAGTATGATGGGGAGTTTTCAGCACTACAGGTGTAATTTTGTGCATACTGTTTGTGTGTGTTCTTTAGCACTATATTGGGTGCAAAAGTGTTAGCACTAGTACTAGTAGTAGTGCCGTTTTGGGGGCTCTAAAATTGGTTATTCAATGCACTGGAAGTGTGGTTTTTGCGAGCTGCATGCGTCTAATAGCACCAGAAGTGTAAAAAGGCTTACACTTAAAGTGTTAAAGTAGCACTTGGACTGGTGTTGAATTATAGCACTTGCACAAGTATTACTTTAGCACAATTTGTGCAGTCCCTATGCGTGCCCTAACAGGTGCTGCCTCAAAATCTTGAGGTGCTAAAAATAGCAGTGTAATCACACGTACACTCACTGTTATCCGCTGTATTTTCAGGGCATGCAGCGAAGGGCGCGGCTAACTCCGGCAAATCCTGTCATTTAGTGTCACTGTCAGCAAAGCAATAAGCCCCTGTTGAATTTATGACGCCACTGTAATGTAATAATATTTGTACACCCTATTCAAGTACTGTAACAGTATTGGTTCTTGGCCCTTTTTTTGAGATAAAGACAAATATTTGCTTTGGAAGAATAGAAAAAAAAAGACTCTTTGGATTCGTGAAAAAATATCCACGGAAAAATTTCCAGATGCCGAATGGTACTGTCAAATTTCTTACCCTTTTCAAGGATCTTTTCTCATCACTACACTAGTGAATTTGATACCGTATTTTCAGAATTTTCCAGTTTTTGATACCCTAAACAAGATCCCCGGGTTACCCGGCTGGTGGTGCAAAAACAACCCTTTTTTATCGTTTTCATGGACGCAGATGCCGTACAGGCCTGAAAAAGTGACCCCCCCCCCCCCCCCCCCGGACCCCACATGTACATTGTAGCCATACATGTACATATGATAGCATAGCCTAGGGCTAGGGCTCCCCATCATACTCAAAATTTGATTTAATCACATAGTTTGGGTACCATAACCCCAAACCCGAAGTACTCTAATCCTAACTCTAATCCTAACCTATAAAGTATAATAACATTTTGGGTACCCGGTCCCGGTGCGAAAGTGGCAGTTGTCTTGAGCATGATGAACGTAATATTGATTTATCAGAAGTTAACCGTAACCTGAAAGCTGTTACAGATTGGTGCAACTCGAACAAACTTACAATAAATACGAAAAAACTAATTACATGTTATTTAAAAATCGACGAAGACATTTCTCAATTTCAGGTCAATTGCTCATTAATGAAACCATTTTAGAGTCAGTTGAGTCAACATCGTTCCTTGGAATTTGTAGACAAAAATTTGACCTGGAAGAAACACATTGATAATGTATGCAATGTACTAAGTAAAAAGATTGGAATATTGTATAGATTAAGGCACTTCGTGTCAAGAAAAATAATGCTCATGTTATATAATTCTTTTATTTTACCTCATATAACGTATGGATTAGAAGTTTGGGGTGCTACATGTAAGACAACTCTGAATCCTGTCCTAATGCTTCAGAAACGAATGGCCAGAGTAATTGCTTTCAAAGGTTCGAGATATCACTCTGCTCCTTTATTTTATGATCTTAAAGTGCTAGATATTTTCAAAGAATATCGCTATGTGATTGGTATTTTTATGCATGATATAATGTATAACCGTCTGCCTCATACTTTATCTGATTATTTTTCAGTACTAGATCACCCTTATCATACAAGAAACATAGAGCAATCTAATTTGAATTTCTCAATCAGTAATACGAATTTGGGTAAACAATCGATTTCTTATTCAGGACCTGTTATATGGAATAATTTGCCAAAAAAATTAAGGAATATACCCGTCGCAGAAGATTTGGACGGGCATTTACAAGAATACTTAATCGGAGAATACCAACTTGAAAATCAATTTTAGAATTATCATTCATTTTATTTATTTTAAGCTCACTTGATATTTGTTATTATTGTCGTTATTGTTGTTGTTGTACTGTTATTACTACATGTACTTTTATTGATTGTAAATAATGTATGTGTTATTTAAAAAAAAGATATATGTGATGTACATTTTCAATTAATTTGCTATTGATTTATGTATTAATCAATTTTACGGGGCTAACCTCGATTAGCATCTGCTATTTGTTAGCTCCTTTACCAAGATGTTATTGTGATTTTTACCAATATGTATATATCATTGTGATTTGGTAATAAACTCATAAACTCATAAAAAAAAAATATCTGAACTTTGAAAATCCTCAGGGGGGGGGGGGGGGGCTGCAGCCCATTACCCCCGCCTCATACGCCTAGCTAGATACATACCTGAATTGCCCACCTAAGGAGATTAAGATAGAGTCTACCTCTCCGGATTCATATGTATAATATCACAAATGATTCTCATCGTAATATTTTCTGTTTTTTCTACATACGTGGTAGGATGCAGGGTAACAAATTATATGCTGTTTGTGAGCGAGCGAATATGTAGATGATGCATTTGAGAGTATCCACATATTGCATAAAACAAGAACCGAACAATCGGGGTTTTGTTTCTTCTTTTCAATACTACCGTATAGAGTATACAGACACTAAGGCGGGACACATGAAATCGTCTCATTTTTTTCATTTCTTTTTTTTTTTTTGCTTTTCCGTTATTGCTTTTCTAGTTCTTTCCTAATCATCTTTTATATTTGTCATTCACACATTCTTCCGCATGATTGTATTCCATTTCATTATAGGTGTAAGAGCACATTTATCAAAATGAGAGAATTTCTTGACTGTAGATTCTAAATTTATTCAGGATCTATTTTTTTATAAGGAATTCATATTCACATACAAGGTATGTTTTGTCCAAGTTCAACTTTTTGTTTCTGTCTACTGACAGGTCAATATGGCCCTACAGTATATAACCGGTAATTCATGGTACTGCCCGGCATCCATGAAGTTGATGCGTTTCTCCTTAAATTGGTCTGGACTTTAGATTAAACTGATAGATCTATTTGACAGGCCAAACTTTAAGTGACGTTACAGTCCAGACAAAATGTTCGCTAAAACTGAAGTATGGGTTTGAATAAATCTGGTGATTCTCTTCTGAACCTTGATCTATGTTGTTTGTTGTGTTGCTATTTTTATTTTTTGGGTTTCAATGTCAGGTTTAGCTACATTGTACATGTAAGTTATTAAATGGACCTAGGTCAGTTGAGCCAGTTACAGGTATATGTAGTCTCAGTTAAACAATGTTCAACACAGTCAACATGTTCAAGAGACTGGTATTTTGGCCTGGATTTATAATAGATCTAGATCTCCATAATCCTTATGAATTTCTCTTTTCAGATCTGGTAGACCACCCTGTCGCAGGATCAAGGCACTATAGGATGGCAAGTGGCCAGCGCCTTTCTTTGTCCCAGGTGACCCAAAGGGTGGACAAGGCTTTAAACATCGGCCAGAGATGGGACGCAGCCAAAGCCTTTGCAGTGTCCAGACCCAAGACAGCTTTGTTTCTTGTAGCAGTCTTTGTAACATTCAGCATTCCTTTAACTTCGTTCATCATCATTATTGGGTCTTCTCTATTTGTCGGATTGACGATGCTTCTATGGGTTCAAGGTAATTCCAAATTCTATGAGTTAAAGATGGCCAAAATAATTGTTATTGAAATCAGACAAAGATAAAACAAAACAAAATAATTAAATCCCCAGAAATTTGTGTGTAATATATCAGGCAGTAATCATTTCCATTAAACCTCCTAGATGTATTCCTCTTAGGACTTAGGAGTTAGGGTAGACTTTCGATAAATGTGTTCTTTTGGCCAAAGTATCTATGTAACACTTTTGGGGGAGTAAATAGTCACAGTGTATGGATATTTGTTCATAGCCCCAAAATATTAAAGGGAAATCCTACCCTAAGGGCAGGTTGTTCTGAAAGAAAGTGGATAAATTCAAAAAGCAGATTGGTGAAAGTTTGAACGAAATCGGACAAACAATAAGAAAGTTATGAATTCTGGAAGGTATACATATAGGTAGTATAGCTACCAAACTTGGGAATTTCCAATTGGGCGAATCGGTAATGTCACTGTGCTCATGGTGATGTAGTGGCGGACAACTCCCAAATTTTTTCCAACACACAGCATGACTAATATGCCATTTTTAAACATGTATTACTCCGTAGGATCTTTTTCTTTTATAAGGACCTATAACTTATATATATATAATGTATTTGAAGTACTGCCCGAGGAGAAAACGGCAAATTGATAATATTTTAGTGTGTCACAAATGGGATAGTTGAGCGCCAATATGTCACAATCGACTCGTCCAATTGCCAATTTGAAATTCGCATAGATTTTAATTGTGATCTCGTTTTTCAAACATCCATAACTCTCCTATTTCTTGTCCGATTTTTTTGAAACTTTCACCATTCTGTTTTTCCTATTTTTGCTGCTTTCACACAAATCTCATTCCCTAAGTTGGATTTCCATTTAAATGCTATCTGTGGGGGCGTGTGTGAGTGTGTGTGTGTGTGTGTGTGTGTGTGTGTGTGTGGGTGTGATTGGCTTTTTACAGACGTGTATCAATCAGATATGATTATTTACGTACGGGGACCGACCTTTAACGTCTCCATCCAACACGTGACTCAGTCTCGAACCTGGGTCCGCTTAATCAGTTACTGCCACTGTTAGCTAGCTTTGACGATGCAGATTTAGATGTAGTTGATGAGATCTACATATTCATGTTTGACGACATCTGGTAGGTATCATGACATTTTCCTCCCAACTACTATTTTGTGACAGGGGCTGTTCTGACCACTGCCACAGCCGTCCTTCTACCAATCCTTGGATTCTGCGCCTTGATCGCTGCTGGGTTGACAATTCTCATCCATGGCTCCCGTTATGTCGTGGATCTACTTCGATCAGCATGGTGGTTCATCAGTGACGTCATCTTCCCTTATATTGTGGCGACGGTTTGGGGACTCACCAATACTTGGGGCAAGCCTAGAGTCAACGTAAATATTTGATTTCTATTCACGCCTCTTTCGTGAAAAAATTCTATTAAATTCAAATTTAACATTATGGTATATATTTTTTTTTTTGCCAAACGTCAATTAAAAGTATTTCTGCTGGGTTTTAAAGAAAAGGGAAAATATTGAATTTTGTAGGATAACTTGTTTTCCCGTGTATTGATTACCTGGTACTTGCATCTTGTAAAAGCTCATTTAAGAGAGAAACAATTCGACTGAGAAAAAAACAAACAAAAACAGTGGGTTGTAAGATTGATGCTACATTTCCAGAAGCATTAACATGATTAAAAGCATTGTGGTGAAAGAAAATGAGAGTAAAATGAGAATAGGGAATTATCTAGACCGTATGGTCTTGTATAGTCTGTAGGGTTTATATCCTGTTATTCCTTTAAAAAAATATATTGTTATTAAAGGATACTGTGATATTTACATGTACATGCAGAGGCGGCGAAACGTCGGGCTCGGACAATGGAAGTAGAGGGGCACCAAAAAGGTGCCCCTCCACTTCCATTGTCCGAGCCCGACGTCCCGCCGCCTCTGTCTACATGTATGTTAAGGAGCCTGAATTACAAGCTTTTCTTTTCAAGGTTTCCTCCACAATACAACTAGCATTTAAATACTTACCACTGAAATGACTACATGTATGTACATGTATTTCAAACTGAATTTATGTGCCAGATTTTGTATCAGTTGTTCAGCTTTTCAAGGTCATAATGATTTTGCTGAATGAAGGTCTTTGTAAATTTATTTGCTCTTATTGTGGAAATAAATGAAATGAAACAAGTACGTGTCATTGTCTCTTATTTCACCATGTTCACAGGAATTGCAGAATGAGGACTAGGACAGAGAGCACCCAGGAGAATCAGGCCTTATCCCTACAAGAGATCGTCTCCAGATCAATCCACCAAGACATTTGGAGGATGTGAAATCATACACCATTCACCACGCTCAAATCACTTCACATGTAGGAGACGGTAGTACGAGCTCTATTCACACTGCAGATTCTTATCACATCAATTCATCACTACGGATAAGAGAAGGTATGAACGCTTACTCTGATCACACCATACACCCTGTTCACACCAGTTCATCGAGACAGATAACGCATTTTAAAGGTGTGGATTTAAGATCTTTTCACACTGCAGGTAACTCGCAATGTAATTCTCCAAGACGATCAAGTTATTTGGGAGGTGTGAACAGAACTAAGGACAAAGTACATAACGGTCATGATGACTACTGCTGTAGTGACAAAAAAGATATCAAGAAGTCGAATATTGATACCAGTTCGTCACAGCTTCGTGAAAATGGGTTACTTGTGAACACATTATCTATCCCACAGGAATCAGAAAGGTTTCCTTTTACACTGATTTTGATGCTGTGTGTTGCTTTTGCAGTTGTATTCTTTCATATTGCCCTGCCTATTTTAAAGATAGTTTCCTGGTTATCTGATCATTTTTAAAGACATTTCCATAAATACATGATTGCGCACATTTTGGGTAAAGAGGGTATCAATGCATACAGTATACTCTTGACACTGAGTATTGCATAAATTATTAGTTATCATTTCGGCAGCAGGTGGGTGTGCTGCCGGCTTCTTCTTGGTATGCATTTGATACAAACATGCACAAGTAAATGTGCACATTTTCCACTTCCTCTAAAGGTAAATCGTGTATTGACAGACATGACAGAAACTGCATGCTCACGTAATCAAAGGAACTTTTTTACACAGATTCACAGAACATTCAAAACTACAACAAATGATACATACAAAACTTTTTTTTTTTTTAATAAAGAAACATGTATAGAGCGGAGTCATTAAGGAAAGAATCGTTTCGAAAAAGAAGGGGAAATTGACGAGCTGCTCGCCCGACACTCATGCAATATACATGTATGTTCGAGCTAATTCCCATTATTATTAGTTTTAGTTATCATTCTTTAGTTGAAGAACCGGCCCGCCTACTGCATGATAAACAATTTAAATTACTTTTAGCCAATTTCACTATTAATGGAACTGAAGATTAGCTTTAAAGGTATTTTCTTGCTAGATATTCAGTTTTCCTCCTGGGTGCGTTGAATCGTGAATGTCTAATAGATTTTAAAAACAAGTCATCTATAAATAGCTGGCTGTGAACTTGGTGTATGCATACATGTATGAAGGATTTTACTGAGTTGTTCCTGTTTTAATTGGATGTATTTAAACTAGTTCGATTTTCCATTTTTGATGTTTTTTATTCTATACAGTTTATTCAAAATGTGTCAATTTGACACACTTTTTACAAATTTGACATGCCACAGTGTATCGAGGCTCGTTTTTGATGATTCTCTGTCAGTTTACAATTAAACAGATTATAGCCGCAGACACGGATTTGTGTATTTATTGTGTTTGTTTTGTTTGATTGATTTTTATAAAAAAGGAAAAGAACGGCATCCACATGTTACCAAAGTTCATGTACTCGCTGTGAGAAAAAACACTAATACATTGCTCTCGAAATGTGTGTAACCCTAAACGTACTTTAACGTCCTTTTCATTTCCTTTCATTTCATTTCTTTTTACATAACAGGTTTGAAAAAAGTTATTCGTGGTCTCCAAAACCAATTTTTATTGCACGGTGTTTTTTTTTTTAATGGTTAGTCCATATTATCGGTATAGTAAACGTAGCACGTACATGTACATGTACATGTAGATATCGGGTTTGCTTATTCAAAGCTATTCGCTTTATACCTTTGTTTATACAGGTACGGTTATTCATAGCGAATCAGCATAATGTCAGTGGGCGATACCTGACATTTCTTATAATTTGTAGATGTTGATTTCCATATTATCATGTATTATACATGTACATGTATGTGTCATAAAGGAAAATGATCTTACTTGACAGCAGTGGTGTGGAAAACAGATATTTTAAACTGCTCACATTCCACCAGTTTTTTAAATTGTGAAATAAAGGTATGGTTGGTACAACCAGTGCGGGTACACTGTTGGACATGGCGGAGGGGGGGGGGGGGGGGGGGGGGGGGGGGGCGGTGCGCAGCATTGCCACATGTGAGTAAAGTGTGAGATAGTGATCGACGGGAGGGGTGTATACTTTCTTCTCACGTTCCCTCCAAATCCGATAGGGTGGGTAGCGCCGAAAGATTGCGTTGCCTTTTTTCTAAATATTGCTATTATTATTATTATCATTATCAGGGGGATCCAGGATTTAAAAAAAAAGTGGGGGGGGGGCAGAAATGCAGGTCTGTCAGGCGCGGATCAAGGATTTTGTAAAAAGGGGAGGGAACAGAAATGCAGGGCTGTCATCGGGGACGAATGCAGGATCATGTAAAAGGGGGGGGGGGGGTGCACAGAAATATAGGGCTGTCATCAGGGGCGGATCCAGGATTTTGTAAAAGAGGGGGCGCAGAGCCGGAATTTATACAAGAGAATAGTTGCTTATTGATTATACATGAGCTTGACAACTTCTAAATTTGTGTATGGTCTTGAATATATTCTCAACTAGAAAGGCCGTCAAAGGCGGCAGACCCACGCCTTAGCGGCGCTACAGAGTAGTTGCAATACTATTTTGTATTGGGTCAAAACTTCAAGGTCAAACAGAATTTGCAGGCGTCAACCGATCATCACCAAAAAATCTAATCGATTCTTTCCTGTCACTATCCGAACATTCCCTGAAAATTTGGTGCAAATCCGTTCACCCGTTCTCTAGTTATCTTGTACACAAACAAACAAACAAACAAACATACGGAGCCCTTTACATAACCCTGCCGATTTCATCGGCGTGGGTAATTATGTCAACACGCAACATGCACAAAGGAAACAAAATGGGACATGCTGATATTTTTTTTTCATTTAACATCTTTGGGTAAATGCTTTCTTAATCATAACATGCTGATATTGAATCGAGTTTCAAGTGTCATTAAGAACGAAATTAAACACGATGTCTACCAAACCTATGGAACAATGTTTACGGAGCTTTGCAACTGCAGGGAAAAGGCAAATACCTTCACATACCTTTTGGATATGATTGGATTGTATCTCTCTCCTCCTTTTTCCTCTTTATTTATCTATCCTATCTAGCTTTGATTGACATCATACCGCGCTGTGCATGTACCTAAAATTATGCATGTTCATTTTTGTTTCAAATTAAAATGGTTTATCAAAACTTCTCCAAGATGACAACCTTGTCAATTACAGTTATCAAGGGTGATATTCATCACCCTTTTGATCAATAAGGAATTTAAGAGAAGGTGGCTTTTTCACCAAACATCACACTTGTATGCGTGATCATGGTAACATGTTACATAGATGGGTAGAAATACAGTTGGAGCTAGAAAAACTTTGTCAAAAAGAGAAAGGGCCCCTCCCCCGGCCTCCCGTTAGATTCACCATGTTTTTGTCTCGCCTGCGTAGCGGAGCGAGACTACAGGCGTCACTATTTACAGTGAGACCCAACTTCGGAAAACCGAGCACAGGTATATACTCCGAAAACGGCGTATGGAACAAGATGAATATAGAGCCTTCGTCGTTCAGTGCGAGGCATGCAGTGTGTACAAAAGGCATGGGGAAATCTTGCTAAGTCAACCTGCCAAGTTATATATTTTTAAAAATAATGCTGCGTGTCAATTATCTTCAAATCCTTGAATGACCCGTCATATGAAATGACTTTCAAATGAGAAACATTTGAAATAAATATATCCGCAGCATTATTTTTTAAAAATATATTATCAACAGCAGGTCGACATTGCACGATATTCCCCATGCCTTTTGTACACACTGTCTTGCACTGAACGATGAGGGCTCTATATTCATGTTGCCCCAAAGAGATTCGATCATACCAGTAAGCCCACATAATTGGTGTAAATTTCAATTTGGCCATTGCTTAGTCTTAAACAGGTAGCTCTGTAAGATTAGATCTTATTATTGCTATTAGACTTAGATGTGTATCTGTTTTTTGTAGACCGTAAGTAGACGTAGTCTGTACAGTCAAAAATCAAAATTCTAAAGTCCAGTAAATTATTTTGATTATACCCGCTTACCGATTTAGCCATTTTAAAGTTTACTAGATGCCTTGGTCTAGGATCAAATTTGGAATGGAAGATGATGTTAAATGATTTAAACTTATATTTACATTTCTATAATTATTGAAGGAAGAACAACAAATGCAGTGGTGGATTTTTTTTTATTTTATTTTTATTTATTTTTATTTTTTTTTTTTTGGGGGGGGGGGGACAATCCCGGCCCGTGCCCCCCTTTAGAACGGAAAACTTTTTTTTTGTTTTTGTTTTTGTTCTTGTTTTTTCTTGCTTGTCAGATATTTATGGAGGGAAACTGGACGCCATAACCCCCCCCCCCCCCCCACCCCCCACCCCACCCCCATACTGAGCGACATTTGGAGGGCTGGCAAGACGAAAAAATATACGGATCTCCCTCCTAGCAGTTTCCCAAACTTGATAATCCAGCATTTGTGTGCTCCCCCCCCCCCCCCCCCTTATACAACATCCTGGATCCGCCCCTGGATAGATGTACCCTATTTTTGTTCCCTTCTTTAAAATCCAGTACACAGTCTACAAGAAATTTAATTTGTTTTGTCCTTTCTTTTTGTTTTTATAATGCAGGTTGTCCAAGGAAGCTCATCAGTTACATGGCCTTTAAGCTGTTAAGTAACGGAGTCATTACGGATCGCAGTATATTTTTCTTTATTATCATTTAATGTTTAATTAATTAATTTTTTTCTAGAGAGATTTGTTGCTAATTTACATAATGGCAAATACATGTATTCTAAATGTCAGGAATGCTATTTCTGAGCTGGAAATTGAATGTCAAAGTATGGGTCAAAAGAAAAGAGCTAACATACTATTCCAAGGTGAAACAAACAGATTTGTAACTTTTATTTATTAATTTTGTTTGTTTGTTTTATTCATTCTTTTCTTTTTTTTTTTTTTTTTTTTTTTTTTTGGGGGGGGGGGGTTCAGGGTTGTATAAAGGCTATTGTATGGCCCTGATTGCAATCACTTGACATTTCACTGTCAGAGCATTTATACATACACCAAAAAAGGTCGTAATTTTGAAATAAAAGCAAAGACTTTGACTACCAAAGATTTACGTTTTGTAGGTCTACATGTACATGTACACGTAATTAAAAAAAATTATAGTTGGTATGATTGGCCCATTAATCTTGAGCCTAATTCTAAATTCTTTTCACACTTCAAAACAATACTTAATAAAAACCTTTTAAGTTAGGCACAGTCAGTTATCATGTCACCTCAGACTAATGCAGTAATTTAAATTCTAAATATAACCAATACATTTTTAAAATAAAATAATTATCCTTTTAATTTTAGTGTAATTTAGAAAAAAAGTTAGAAAATTGTGGCATGACTATATTATGAAAAATGATTTTAGTTCATCTTTAAAGGTTGACTAAATTAGAGAGAAAATGGGTGCTCTTTCCATGTAGTTTTGCCTTCTAATCACGAATCTGCCAATCGATTGTCCAAATTATGTCTCGTTTTGGCGAAAAAGGGGGAAAAGTAGAGGTTTTGGGACCATTCCTTAAAACTCGTGAGCTGATTGGCTAACCCCCAAGTGACGTATGAAAAGTAAGAGGCACAAGATCTGCAGGCTGCAGCATATAATATTGTACACAGAATGCGGTATTTGACCCCTCTGTTCAACGGACAATTTATGAAAAAAGTAAATTAATCAATATAATCTTAGGAGTGAATAATCATTAGCAATATATTTTCTACAAGATCAGAAACGCTTTTGCCCAAAATAATATACAGCTCTTGTTTTGTTTTTTAGCTTTTCTTTTGAACAATGTTCTCATCCATTTGAGCTTGCCGAACGAAAATTTTGCATTGGTCATAAACGCGTGCACAGCCGTTTTTTGCGTCTATATGTACTATGTCCTACGGCAGTGACTATGTTCCCCTCATACATAGCGACTGGTGAACGCTTTTATTTTGTTTATTTCACTTACGGCTTTTTTTTTACTTCGCTTTACATAGTTCGTTAGTATTGACTTAGATTTTGGCTGAATTCGAGTAACTTATATAGAGAGAGGAAAAGTGCCCGCGATTCCGAGTTGGAGGACTTTTCTGAGCCATGCAGATACGAACTCTGATTTATCAGATGATTTATCAGACCCCGAAGGCAAAGAAGCTCGAGTGGCAAGGGGAAATTCGACCATATTATATGTTTGAACCCCTCGCAGAATACGGTGAAGGGCCGTGGGTGAAGTAACTCCAGGGAGCTCCAACCACAGAACTCCTAAAGACGTAGAAGGCTCGTGCGGGTGCGAAATTGTAGGCATTGTTCGTACGTGATCACGTGATATCCGCCATGTTGGTTAGTCCTTCGCTCTCCAGCTCCGGATTCATGAAGCTCGTCGCGTCAACGGCATTCATTCAGTAAATTGTTTGATCAACACTAGGGTTATATGAAATCTTACTGAAATTGCTAGATTTTGTTAATGCTAGTATCCAAATGAACCAAGACAAAAAGAGAGGGAAGTTTCTCTCGAAATACATGAAATATATTATTGCCAGTGTTATCAAATGTTGCTTTGGGCACTTTCATGCTTATTTATTATAGAAATGCAGTCATCATCCACTCTTGTTGCTCATTTTGATAATTTGACTGCACTACATTTACTTACCATTTCAAACAACTTTGATCACTGAAATGATTCTCATGGTTCTGGCAAATGAAAGTGGAAATTTATGTTATTGTATTCATATCCTGATGCAAGACTTCATGCTTGTAAGAGTTCGATATGAGGTGTGCTTAGTTCAGTACGTTGCGATATATATAAGAAAATTCTTTGTCTTTACAGATCACTGTTATGATCCAGACATCTGTGTTTTGTTGAAGGTTGTCACTCTAAATAAGAACATTAAAAATACATCAAGTCTAACGAAGTGTCACAAGTCACGACTGCCAACTTGGAAACAAAAGGTAGCTTTCGGAGAGGACTACAACTTAATCATTAATCATTAAAATTCTAATTTGACAAATATAAAGTCATTACAATTCTAATTCGACAAAAAGGGGTCCAGTTTCCCTCCATAATTCTCTGACAAGCAAAAAAAAAAAAAAAAAAAAAAAGGGTTTCATTCTAAAAGGGGGGGGGGGGGGGCACAATCCACAAAAGGGATCCTCTATGGTCAAAATGCATACTTTTCTTCCAAAGGTGGGGGGAGGGGGGGGGGGGCACGGGCCGGAAGTTCCCCCCGGATCCGCCAATGTTATGATGATTATGCTTTTGAAGAATTTGCTGCATGTGTCAATGTCCAGTTTTATGCCAAAGATATTTGCACAGTTAAGTTGCAGATACATCTATCTTTGATTATTATACATGTAAAACAAACAGCATATGGATATTGATTTTTTGATGTAGGTTACTAAATTATAGAAATTACAAACATTGTCAAATGATATTCCATGGATGGTAAGGACCAGCTTTAATTGAGATGATCCGGGAGGAGTGAATTCTGACTGTAAACAATAAGCACATCATCGTATTCATCTGTTTCTTAATATCGATTAGACACACTCAAAATCTGCTGGATTTTATCTTGACACTCATATAGTGAAGGGGCATGAATAATTAAAAAAAAAGAAATACGATGAAAGGAGAATCTTGAGCCTGGCTTGTAAAAATACAAACGTTTCTTCAAAGTTAAAAAAAAACCAGTTGAATAAAAATTGATTCAAGCGGCGGCTAAGCAATGCGTCTACTCAGAAAGTGGGAGCAGGTCTACAGACTTACCCCCCCCCCCCCCCTCCCTCCTCCCCGTTCCCCTGCCAATCTGATTAATCCACAATTTAAAAAAGTTCATCGATAAAGTCCTGACTTATATAAGGATTACCATCAAAGATAAAAAGAAACATGGCAGAGTATGTTGAACACATCCTTAATTCAAAAAATCAATTAGGCATCACTGCATGACTGCCCCGACATATGGAACTCCTTACCTGATTCGCTTAAGTTACGGACTTCACTTTTTTCTTTTAAAGCCATAAAAAAAAACACCTTCTTAATCAATACAGTACTTAAAGTTACTATTTAATATTTTTAGAGAAAAATTTACCATTTATTGAGGCATCAAATTAAATTTCAAATTAAGCAGAGGCTTTGTACAATCACTCATTTCACATGTCACATATTGCATGGCCACCTGCACATTACCCTTCAATTCATATTCATCCTTCTTTCTCTTCTCTTTCTTTTATTTTTCTTCTTTCATTTCCTTTCCCGAGGCCGTCATCATCTCAAGCTTATGCTTACGATGTCGGTCTCCTGCATCATTTCACCCTCCTTAGCATAGAATCGCCCCACTATTCTTGTTATTATATTTATATCTTATTTTGTTAAACGATCAAGTAGATTTGTTTCTGTTTGTCAAAAGTAATTATATTATGTTTATTACGTAGATTATGTATATTATGCTATTATGATTCTGAATATACTTTACTTTGTAGGGCCTACTTATGAAAAATGCAGAAATAAAACAGTGCGAAAAAAAAGTTGTTGGCCTTTTTATATCAGATTAATTAAAAAAATCAATTAGGCATCACTGCATGACTGCCCCGACATATGGAACTCCTTACCTGATTCGCTTAAGTTACGGACTTCACTTTTTTCTTTTAAAGCCATAAAAAAAAACACCTTCTTAATCAATACAGTACTTAAAGTTACTATTTAATATTTTTAGAGAAAAATTTACCATTTATTGAGGCATCAAATTAAATTTCAAATTAAGCAGAGGCTTTGTACAATCACTCATTTCACATGTCACATATTGCATGGCCACCTGCACATTACCCTTCAATTCATATTCATCCTTCTTTCTCTTCTCTTTCTTTTATTTTTCTTCTTTCATTTCCTTTCCCGAGGCCGTCATCATCTCAAGCTTATGCTTACGATGTCGGTCTCCTGCATCATTTCACCCTCCTTAGCATAGAATCGCCCCACTATTCTTGTTATTATATTTATATCTTATTTTGTTAAACGATCAAGTATATTTGTTTCTGTTTGTCAAAAGTAATTATATTATGTTTATTACGTAGATTATGTATATTATGCTATTATGATTCTGAATATACTTTACTTTGTAGGGCCTACTTATGAAAAATGCAGAAATAAAACAGTGCGAAAAAAAAGTTGTTGGCCTTTTTATATCAGATTAATTAAAAAAATCAATTAGGCATCACTGCATGACTGCCCCGACATATGGAACTCCTTACCTGATTCGCTTAAGTTACGGACTTCACTTTTTTCTTTTAAAGCCATAAAAAAAAAACACCTTCTTAATCAATACAGTACTTAAAGTTACTATTTAATATTTTTAGAGAGAAATTTACCATTTATTGAGGCATCAAATTAAATTTCAAATTAAGCAGAGGCTTTGTACAATCACTCATTTCACATGTCACATATTGCATGGCCACCTGCACATTACCCTTCAATTCATATTCATCCTTCTTTCTCTTCTCTTTCTTTTATTTTTCTTCTTTCATTTCCTTTCCCGAGGCCGTCATCATCTCAAGCTTATGCTTACGATGTCGGTCTCCTGCATCATTTCACCCTCCTTAGCATAGAATCGCCCCACTATTCTTGTTATTATATTTATATCTTATTTTGTTAAACGATCAAGTAGATTTGTTTCTGTTTGTCAAAAGTAATTATATTATGTTTATTACGTAGATTATGTATATTATGCTATTATGATTCTGAATATACTTTACTTTGTAAAACAGTGCGAAAAAAACAAACAAAGTTGTTGGCCTTTTTATATCAGATGAAACTGTACAAAAAGTATAACGTTTTACAAGTCATGTACATGGTACCAAAAAAAACAATGTTGCTTTTTCCGAGGGGTGTCAAGAAGGATGAAGGTGAACAAACGAACTCGGGCTGCTTTCTTGAAAGGGAACTAAAATGATAATAGTGATAGAAAAAACAACTGTTTGATATTATCTTGAATTTGAGAGAATACAATTTTAACCTTTGTGTCCGAACGAGACCCCCCCCCCCCCCTAAAATGTACATGATATTAGTTGACGTTACTTATGTATGAAAGAGCAGCTGAACTTCAGTGGAAAAGCCAACTTCAAAATTTCACGTGATTAAGGCACAAGGCCCTTTATTTCGATAAAGAAGATCCGATATAATATAAATAGGCATTGAGAAGCACACTGTCTGGTGGGTTAGTTGAAAAGATCGAGGACTA
Source organism: Heliocidaris erythrogramma (assembly GCA_025617745.1). Taxonomy (NCBI): domain Eukaryota; kingdom Metazoa; phylum Echinodermata; class Echinoidea; order Camarodonta; family Echinometridae; genus Heliocidaris; species Heliocidaris erythrogramma. The sequence continues at coordinate 27,668,259 of CM046857.1, read as the reverse complement.
AGCAACATGGCGGCGTGTGCACTCGAGCGAAGCCTACACCGGGTATTTCGGCGATACCGCGATCTGTGCGTTGTGAATGGGTATGAGCCTTCTACGTCTTAAGAGTTCTGTGGCTCCAACGCGTTGGAGCTCCCTGGAGTTACGGGTGAAGTAGACCGAAAATGCTGTCTCTCGTTCGTTAGGTCGTCTTAGCTTACGAACGAGAGACAGAATTTTCGGTCTACGGGTGAAGTCTGATCTTTGGAATAGCTGAATCTTTTAGCTAGCTTCTCCTTCTCTTCATGCCAAATTCCGAATACAGGCCAGGATCCTCAAAATCATCTTCGGCAAAGTGATCGCTGCAGATTGTACTCAACTCACTTGGCCGGCCCTTGCCACTCTGCCCGCGTGAGCTTTACATTTGCGACCCACAATTTCCGTAGATTTTCATCTTTAGGAAAATGATGTATATAGGCTTACACCATCTTTAGGGGTCTTGCTACAGCCCGCAGCTATACATCGATTAGGCATTATTGATGAAACTGTGTCCCAAAATCAAAGTTATTGTGAGGAATTAAACACACTGAAATACGCAATGCAAATGGTCGATGCGGTGAATATCATGCTCGGCACCGGGCTGGGCCTGCCGGGGGCCTCCGGGCGCGCACGGTATAGGTTAGTGGAATATTTTCCCTTACTTCTCATGCGTCACAGATCACGTGATTACGATGTCGCTTCGATGGGATTTTTTAGGGGCGGGGCTTATGACTGTGTAAATCAGCAAAAATGTACTTTTCAAATGATTATAAAATATGACTGAATGCATAAAAAATTGTGTGATGGATATTTTTTGGCTCCTGATGACACCTTCCTCCGAAAAATGGGCAATTATTTTTTTATTTTAGTGACCCTTTAATGCAACTTGTGTTTATTATTGTATGCATAAGTAGTGCATTAAGAAGTGCATTAAGATTTAATAATATTTATTTGATCTTCTTTCATCAGCTCCTTGAAGCTATCTTGCGATAGCTATGATTATTTTTCTTGAAATACAAATGGTTTTATAATCTGTAATTTGTTCCTTTTTATCATCTGTGCAATAATTGTGCAATGAATCTGGGGCATGTTTCTATAGGCAAACGAATCAGGGGCTCGGGAGTTTCAGCCCACACCAAACTTTTCCAAACTTTTCCAAACCAAACTACCAATATTTGGACAAACATCGCCTCATATCATTTTGGGCAGTAAGGTGGTCTCTTTGTACTTTTATGTCTTGTATATTCTGATGATAATTTGAAGGGATGTACATTGGATATACATTATAATCCACCTATATATCGGATGTCACCTGTCGGTGCCCCATGATTTGTTGTCCATGAACCATATGAAACATATTTTAATAAACATCACATCACACACTGAAAATTTCTATTTGTTGGTTTTCCCCATAATTTTGTGAAAGATGTGATGATGATGATGATTAAGGTACAATATGGCATGTGTTCTGAAGTGTGATGGTGGATTAGTATTAATATAGCCTTATGCAACCTTGAATAACTGGATGATAGACTGAATTGCTTGGGTTTCTTTTGATGGACTCATTTTACAAGAAGATGAAGAAGGATAAAGATGAATGAGAAGAAGAAGAGGAAGAAGAAAAAAACCCAGATTTTTGGAGGTCTGTTGCTGTTTTAGTTGTTGGGTTGTTTTGTTCTCTTTTTTTTTTTTTTTTTTTTTTTTGGGGGGGGGGGTGGGGGGGATACATGCAGCAGCAGCCAGTGCATGGTGGTACATATGGGGTCATGGGAACACATTTTCTCTTTGTACTTTAGTACTTGATATGCCAGATCTGCAAGGCACAAGGAAAGCATTCAATGAAGGGAAATTCAATATTGAAGGAGGGCTTCTTCTTCCTCCTCTTCTTTTTTTTTCTTCATCGTCTTGTTCTTCTTGTTTTTCTTCCTCCTCTTCCTCCTCCTCTTCTTCTTTTTTCTTTTTTTTTCTTCCTCTTCCACTCTTCCTCCTCATCCTTTTCCTCTTCCTCCTCATCCTTTTCCTCTTCCTCTTCTTTTTTTCTTCTTCATCTTCTTCTTCTTGTTCTTCTTCATTACATTCTGCACATTTTTGCTGCAAAAGTACAGTATACGCCTAAGTACAGTTCAATTTTATGTTAATTAGTAATAAAAGCCTTTGAATATTCAAATTTATAATTTCAATAACTTTACGCGCTGCGCGCAGGCTAAAATCTGATTTTCGCTGGTACACTGAAAAAAATTTGGCTTCATAGGCTTATACATGAAAAGTGGGAGCAGTGTGCACTTTTGACCCGCCGGAAATGCCCCCATGGAAAGCCGGATGCAGAAGCGGAGTTGAGACCCCCTGTCTTGCCCCATACGCCGTTTTCGAAGTATACCTCTACTCGGTTTTCCGGAGTTGGGTCTGACTGATTTAGAAAGGCTCAGGTCGAGTTCGAAAACGAGTCGAAGCTGACCGAAGTCAAATGTCAAAATGTCAATGAACTTTCTGTATAAAGCACTGAAGTCACAATAACTTTCTACGGAATTGATGTAGAATTACCAAATTCATACCACGGTCAGGCGCAGATCCAGGGGGGGGGGGGCGCAAAGGGCGTGCGCCCCCCCCCCCCCCCCGTTTTGTCTGACAAAGTATGTGCCCGGACCCCCTAGATGGCCGTTTGGCTTCGTCAAACGGAGGGGTCCTCAGTGTGCGCCCCCCCCCCCCCTTTCTGAAAATCCTGTATCCGCCCCTGACGGTTGCATCTCTTAAAGGCACAGGTCAAGTTCGAAAATGAGTCGAATCTTAAAAAGGACAAGGTCAAAAGGTAATTGAACTTTCTGCAAAAAGCACTGAGTAATCACAATAGCCCTCTATGGATTTGAGGTAGAATCACCAAATTCATACCACAGGTAAACCTCTAAAAGGCGCGGGTCAAGTTCGAAAATGAGTCGAATCTTATGAAGGACAAAGGTCAAGAGGTTAGTGAACTTTCATTGAAAATCACCTCACCTGTAATAACTTTTTGTCGGTATACCTTTGAGGTAGGATCACCAAATTCAAATCACAGGTATATTTCTTGAAGGTGAATGTCATGTTTGTAAATGGGTCAATGTAAAAGGTCAAAACGTTAATGAACTTTCAGTGAAAATCACCTTACATGTACATGTAATAACTTTTTGTATGTAACATCATATTGCTTAGTATAATGAAGCTTTCACATTCTCATTCGCATAGCGAGATCCAGGCGAGACAACGCTTGACGTTTGCCTTGTTGAATATTTATGTGCACTATTATAGCTCTCCTTCCGTCGGCCCTTTAATCTGTTAATACTACTGTATATCGCTATGTAGTACTCAGTGCAGTTGCTCAGCGTGCTAAAAAAATTAAAGGGCATGCTTTTACACCTCGCTCTACTTCCACCATTTCCTCAATATCACTTTACAATAATATTTTTTTCTCTCTCTCAAATTAATGACGCATTTTAAGAGCTTTCAATTAAGGCCATCCCTGCATGCTTTTGGGGTCTAAAATCATAAAAACATGTCGGCCTATTGCCTGCAGAGTAGGCTCCTCATATTTCCATAACTACGTCATTAGGAGCCTATTAGGCCTATATGTCAGCAAATTATAATAATTTCCTGGACGGCTGGAAGGTAAGATCTCTATTGGCAATGGAGTTACAGCAACTGGATTTTCTATTCGAGCATCTCCGTGAATGAGGTATGAGAGGATAAATAGCAAATTACTAAAAATGAAAAGGATACATGTAGGCCTACTACATACATGTTTTATATGGCAAAGCAAATTCAATCTAGTATAATCATGATAATACAAGAAACGTGATAATTATAACAATATAGATAGTAAGTTGGATTTTTCTGGGAAAGAACAAAGTTCTATAAACGCAGATAATTCTGCTGGTTGATTTTGTTATTACCATAATGGCCATATAAACAGAAAATCAGAGGAGGTAGAATTATCTCTTCCATTTCGCTTAATGATAATATTTTTATTTGCTTCAAATTGAATAAAAAACGGTGTAAAATAAAACCAAAACCCTTAATTTGAAAAGTCAACCAAACTTATTTTCGCTTGAAAGGTCAAATAGTGGTCGACTTTCTTTCACCTCCCTTTTTCTTGTTCTCTCCGGCCTATCCTTACAGCCATGGTTAGAGCCACCAAATTGTACGCAAAGGCGTATCTAGGGTTGTCAGAAGGGGGGGGGGGGTGCTACACTCTAAAAACTCAAATGTTAAATCTACATTTAAAAGGTTGGAGGAGTGACAACATTTTTAAAATGGTAAATTAACACTTTTAACATGCTGGATCTAATAGTTTAAAGGTTGGATGCAGCATGTTAAAAGTGTTCATTTACCATTTTGAAAATGTTGTCACTCCTCCAACCTTTTAAATGTAGATTTAACATTTGAGTTTTTAGAGTGTATGGCGTATCCAGAAATTCATTTTAAGAGGCAAAAATACCCAGTCGAGGGTGAGGTGAAATGTATTCGGGCAGCCCCTCTTGATGTAAACACACTGTGTGGTTTTTTTTTTTTTTCTCAAGCCTTCAAGAATGCAGAAGGCGAATGCCCGTACTCCATATCATATGCTGGATACGCAACGGGGCAAATGCTTAAACAAGGCAACAACTTAAGAAAAGGGGGAAGGAAAGAAAAAAATGTCCTGGATCTCTTATAACCTTAAAGGAGAATGAAACCCTGGGGAAATATCCATTTAATGAAAAGAGAGGATAGAGAAAAGCAATTCAAAAAAAAGTTCTATATCAAAATCGGTATAGCGAATTGAAAAAGTTATGATAGTTTGAAAAGTCTCAACTTACTTTCTATGGTGATCCTCAAATTGGCAATGTTGCTTCAAAATGTCAGATTTAATAATACAACTCTCAATGTGTTTTGTACACAAAATTTCATATTTTCTCCATTATCTCTAAAGATGCTGCTTTTCTTTTTGTAAACTCAACATTGTGTCAAATACATTTTCCCATCATATACTGTATCTTGAGCTAAGGAGACAAGCTAAGGAGACAAGCTGCACCTTGAGATATGAAATATGAAATTCTGTGTACAAAACATATGGAGAGCTAGAGTTGTTCTACTAAACCTGCCACTTTGAAGTAACATTGCCAATTTGAGGATCGCCATAGAGAGTAAATTAACACTTTTCAAACTTTCATAACTTTCTCATTTCGTAACCGATTTTGATGGGAACTTTTTTTTTAATTGCTTCTCTGTATCCTCTCTATTCATTAAAATTGATTTTCCCCCAGGGTTTCATTCTCCTTTAACGTAGAAGCACCCTAAGTTTTCAAGGAGGGCCGGGGGAGGGGGAATTCTTTCCATACCTTGATATCCTTACATTTATTTGTACCGTTAAATCAAGGCAATGAATGAGCCTGTTGACATAGTGACACCCATTTGTATGCAACACGATCACAGAAAAACTCTCAAGAAATCAAGAAATGGGCAATTTCAAAAGTTTTGCCCATCACCTATCGATTATGTTCGAACATCATAAGTATCTCATGTATTACATATTCCTAACATGATTTCTATGACTATTTCCCCTAAGTTGATTTCTTGAAGATCTTTTTGCGGTCCCGTTTTTCATGAAATGTTGTCACGTGGTACATGTACTGTTTGCCTGCGCCCTTGATTACATTCATTTCCTTCCAACTATGTCTTTTATTTCTCACGGTCATACAATCATCATCATATCACCACCATCACCCCCATCATCATCAATGAGCAATTTCAACCCACAACTAGGGGCAGGGGAAGGCTTAACAACTCCCCAAAGCAGTCTATTGTCCAACAAATCTACATCCATTCGTCTCTAACATTCCCTCAGACGCTCGGATATAACCGACTTATCTCTTTTTTGATATATGTATATACATATAGCTGTTCTCTTGCTACCTTCATACACTTTCCAGATATTTTTTTTGTTGTAAATACAGTCCAGGGTATCATTCTGTCATTCCTCCTCCTCTTCCTCCTTTTATTCATCATCGTAATATGACTAACAATCTGTTTCCCCCGGGGAGAGGTCGTGGCCATGCATCTGGGAGCCCAGGGCAGCGTTTCATCAGACCGTTACAAATACTATTTCGCCGACATCTCATTCTATCGCGTGTAATACAATACACGCTGGGGTGTCACACAAATTAATTCGTCAGAAAAATACAGACAACACATTTTATGGAGAAATTGACAAATTTCATTTGATAATCAAGAAATATGCGCTACTTTATTCTGAACAAAAGCACATTGTACTGGATATACATACATAACATAAAACATAATGAACTAATGCTGGAAGATAATCGTGAAATGCCATTACATGGCTGAGTTTGCATAGGTACACAACATGTAACTTGTACAAAATTCATACAAAATTAAAAAAGAAACAAATACATGTTACTGCAGTTCCTTTTCTCTAGTACTTTCCAAGGGATTTTACGTACAAGTTACAAACTTAAAAGATTGTCATTAAAAGCAAAGCCAAAAAGAAAGAAAGCAAGAAAGAAAAAAAGCATATTTACAAAACTCAGCAGATTTTGCCTGGTGTGAACTAAAAATGACTAAATGATAAGAAAATACTGGAAATTTGTTTGAAGATAATATCTTTATCTCTTCAAAACACAATCATTTTCAAACTTTTGATTTCTTTAAACTTTTAAGGCACATGGTGTTTGCATATAAAAGGAATATTTACAAAGAACAAATACATATTTACCTTCGTAACACTACATGTTGAAACAAAATTGTGCATGTCATAATTTTCTCTGTGAACTGGAATACATTTAGAAAAGGAAGACAAAATTCAAGAATTAGTACTTGATGTGAGAATAACACGATCTCAATTCTTGTGACATGAAACTCTTAAATATTCATTTTTCAATAATTTACATCAAAATTCCAATTCATATACATATAAGGGAATACATTGAAATTGTGGAATTGTGTACAATTACGAACTACCAGCCATCTATGTAGTGTATTAATTTGTACATATTGAAGGTGCTCTATATTCTACAACTTCATTGGAAGTACAATTTAAGTCCTGACCTGCATCACAAATCTATAATTCAATTGTTAGCAAATTTGATTAATACATGTATTGTACAAATTCTCAGTTCTCCTCACTCTTATAAAAAAGAAGGATCATGCCGATATTCCTTCCACTCATTTGTGCGCGATATAAATTACATTACCAATGCAATTTTCAAAAGTCAATATCTCATTCCTAATTCAGCATGTATAATGATTGTTGATGAATGATTTCCCCATAACACCCTAAACTCAAATACTAAGCCCAATTATACTATCATAGTTGTAAATATATAAAGCACCATTCATTTGGAATGATGAAGTATCCAAGATCTGAAATGAGCACTGGAATGAGGATAGAACGTTTCTCTCCACTCCCTCATTCATTCCACACTAAAGAAGAAAACTTCTTTGAAACAATTTTCAAATCGTTACATTTCGGATTGATAATAAATGTACGAAAGATTAATGATGTATGTAATATTTCAAAGTTTGATATGCATATCTAATGATACAGTTGGAATGATGGTTAGCATATATGCACACACACATGAAATTTCAATAAATGCATACAAAACAAATTATAAAACGGGTTCAAGAATGTAGCCATCCTGATTGGTCAAATAACACCATGTGACCGTGCAAAAAAAAGTGATAATGGCAAAAAGGCTCTAAACCGTGTCTGATCTGCGTGTATGCGTACCTCTGGTGTGTGCAAACTTAAAACGCAATGAAATCGCGTAGTTTGTCGCGTAGTTTGTCATTTTGGCGCAGGGATTACATACACGCACTGAAACGCGCATGACTTTTGTTGGCTGCGCTTCTGTGATATAATTTCATCCAGGAAAGCATATGGCAGCCTCCATGACTGTGCGACTCTTGGCGTTTCTGTGGGGTTCGGAACCATTTTTATAGACATCATATTGCCGACCCGTTTTATAAAACTATTAATACATGGTTGTGAGTTCGTGCATTAGTGCGATCTGGCAACACGCAGGTTTTTATCGTGGTGTCAAACACACTCGGCTTGCGCCTCGTGCGTATAGTACACTACGATAAAAACCTTTGTGTTGCCAGATCGCACCAACGCACTCCCAACCATGTATTAATAGTATAATAATTCACAGAATTAGATGAGCTTTGTAGGTTTGCTCAGAGAAACAGCTATAATGCAACAATGATTGACAGTAGTTTCTTTCAGAACTCACTCAAGAAAAACAAGATACAAGTCTATAGAACTAACACAACATTCTTTCATGAAAGAATAGCAACTGTCTTCTAGAATCCTTTTTAACAGGTTCTGGAAAAGAATTGTTCTCAGTTACTCATCAATGTGGATTTAACCACAGAGATATTACACCTTGATTTAACCAAATCAGCTAGCCAGCAAAATATCTTTGATGAACAGTTTTTGATTTGACACAATATATATTCTTTCAAAGATATGGCTGCTGCTGAAATCTGCTCAGAACTTTAAGGGCTGGTCAGACTTCACAGATAACAAAAACATTTTTTCATTTAAGGTACTGCCTACAGCTACCCTACTTTAAAATGCACAAGCACACATGTAGATGTACACAAAACATAGTAGGAAATACCTTTAATGGAAATTGTCGTTATCATTATTGTTATCGGTGAAGTCTCAGCAGACCTTTTAGCTTGGTTAAAACTTTGTTTTGTGTTTCGATCAGCACATTCTGATCTTCTTCACTCACAACAGAAAATATTGTTTAAAAGCTCTGTTTGTGCAAAGATGTGTTCCTGAGACTGAAAAGTAAAAAAAAACTCACACATACATATATGCAGATGTGCATTGTACATGTATGAAAGAAGATAGTATAAAAATAAAAATATTGAATCTATTAAAAGAAAATCATATATTCAGGTTATTTTGATAAATCTTCAGCATCGCAACAGCGGAAGTTGGACAACTCATAAAATAAAATACAGAACCATTCCAGAACATAATCAAATGACAAATTCATTGAAAGGAATACAAGTACATGTGCTTAACAATGTGCAGTGGCGTATCCAGGGGGGGGCGCAACAGGCGCGCGCCCCCCCCCCCCCCATTGGCCGTCGTTAAAAAAAAATATAGCACTATATAGCACTATTTTGCATCTCAGCCCTTCTGCAGAAGCAAATATTTCTCCCACATGACGGCAATCAATAATTCCTGGCGCCCCCCCCCTATTGGGATATCCTGGATACGCCGCTGATGTGTTACTGCAGCAAAATACATCACTGAACATTTGAGGTGCAGAATATCCAATAAGTAATCTACCCATATAAATGGAAACACCAATAATACCAGGAGGTAGAGAAGCAGCAAACCAAAGGACAAGAGATGAGACAGATACATCAAGGTGAAATATTTCATTAATTTGTGAGAATCATTACAATTCAAAAGTCTACATGTTACAGGTAAGCCTGGGAAGAAACCCATTGTGAGAGCATGGTTCATGCTACCAGCAAGTACTCATTTTGTCACTCTGGCCCCCCCCCCCCCCCCCCCCCCAAAAAAAAAAAAATAAATAAATAAAATTAAAAAAAAAATAATAAAATTTAAAAAAATATTAAATAAATAAAAAATAAATAAATTAAAAAAAAACTTTAAAAAAATAAAAAAGAAAAAAAAAAAAAGAAAAAAAGAAAAAAAGAAATTAAATAAATAAAAAATAATACAAAAATAAAATAATAAAAATGAAATAATACTGTTTACTTCTAATACAAACTTGCAATACTGATCCTGCTGCTAGAGTCCTATGCACACAACTCCTGTAAATTTCGCCCCAAGCCATTCACATCAATAACAAACATTTTAATAATCATTTTGACAAGGAATTGTAAAAGGACCACTCTGAAACACTCTTTGTTTTTCCATCATCAAAGAGCTGGGGTGGTATTCTGAGATTTATTTTATCCTGATTTTAGTGAAATAATTTTAATTGTCATAACAAAATGTACGTTTATGGCGCATCATTGGTTAGTGCTGCGCAAAAGTGGCTGTGTACGCAAAATTCATCTGCGCAAACACCAATGAAATGTTGCAATTTAAAAGTTACGACAATTAAAATCTTTTCACTAAAATCAAGATAAAATAAATCTCAGAATACCACCCCTGGTAATTTCATGTACCCAAATGTCATGTGTACTATAAGGTTAAAACAGGTTATTTAGTCTATTACAGGAGAGAATAGCACCAAACATTCTTTAAAAAAAATCCTAATCCTAACTTTATTCCCTATAGGACATAAAAATGGGAGGACCAGGGGGTAGAAGACTACACTAGGGAGGTATTCTTAAGACATATATCCAGGCTTCTCAGCCGCAAACTTATAACTGTTAGTCCAAAGTGAAGGGAATTTGGCTTTGCAGCATGCCAGCATCCCAGAGGGTGATTTGAGAAGAACAAAGACATATTGCAGGAACGTATGCGCTGACATTCATCAGTCCAAACTCTATTCCAGGTACACATGTAGGTGGTTTGGGAGAACCCAGACAATATTTGAGGCTGTAATTATGCACTGGCCTATTTGCTACCCTTATCAGTACAATTGTCAATTGAGAATCTGCCCTCAGCAATATTTTTCTGAGGTCCCCCATGCTTGGTGTAAACACCAAGGGTGTTTATACACTGGCGAGAACCCTGCAATCTAACCCAGGAAGATCACATCGTTTGTATTGTATAACTCAATGCCCTACTGCTCCTTCGTCACTTGAATCTTCCATGCTCTTGCGCTTCACGGACTGAACTGGCGTCCTCTGCCTGAACTGGTACCGAACTGTGCTCGAGGGCGTCGTTTTCAGGCTGCTACCGTGGGGGACACTCCTACTTCTACTGCTCACAGGGCTTCCACCCACTCTCCTGGCCTTGGCCTTCTGTTGGCATAGCCTCCCGCTGGCACTGATGGTGTATGTCACCTGACTCTTAGACTTGACTGATGATGATGAGAGGGAGGTAGACAGAGGTAAGAAGCAGTTGCTGGTGCTGGGGATGTCTCCCGACATCGATGAGCAGCCTTTCGTTGATGACGATGAAGATGATTTTCTGCTTTTTACTGGCACAGACTGACTCTCATCTAAGACCACCCATGATGCAGATGACCTGGTACATGTAGAAACGTGATCTCTGTCATTCTTTGACAAAGCCTCTTCAAATGGTTTGTCTGGATAAGCATAAGAAAAAGAAAACAATCTTAGATAGTTATTTTTTTATATAAAAACAAACAAATAAATAACTAAATAAAATATATCATTAAATTCTTTTTATTGCACACTGGGAGCAACTTGATAATCCAAGTGCCAGTATAAGACTACATGTACTTTGGTTACTTTTCTTCTGGATTGATATCTCAGAGTGAAAATTTATTACACTGCACACTGAATATCAAAAATGTTTTTCCACACTGAAACAAAATCCTGCAGCCACCCCCCATACCACTCGACTCCCATTCAATGTACTCTGAGATTTCCACCTGGAAAATAAGTGATCAAGGAAGACACCTAACTTTGATTATGGTAGAGTTAAGACATGATAAATTGGTCATCCGGCATTTGCTCTTGTGACAGTTTCATCAAAGATTTAGGTTAATGGTAGAGCTGCAATTGACTATTACACTACGTTAGATTCAGCTTTAGGTACGGTGTCTGGTCCACTGTTAAAATTAAAATTTTGCTATTTTAGGACAATGATCGTGTGGGAATTGTCTCCGGAGCAGGTGCTGTGCAACTCTACAGATCACACATTAAAGTCACAAAAACAACAACACAGAAAAGATATGGCTCTGGTTTTTTTAACATATACCAAATATGTCCCCAAAGAGGGTTAAAATGAAATTATGTTTACACACTTCAAACATGTATTTTGAGTATCAAGACTATTTATATTTTTGAGAAATGCAAATTTTGGAGCTTAATCTATCTCCACATTTAGTGGACAGACATGAACATTATGAGTTTTACAATTTTACTCCACAATATAGCATATCTTATAAATGTGATATTAAACTGATTTCTTACAAATTATATCAGTTATATATAATATTCATTTGGAATGTGCTTCAGAGATTATTCATGGAAAATTTTGAGTTTCTATCTTGAAAAATAAAGATTTTACATCACTTGAAACTTAAAAATAGCCCTAAATTTGGGGTTTGACAACTAAAAGTTTTTATTTCATATAGTAGAATGTACTTTCCTTGGGTCAAACTTATTTTTTGTAAACAAGTGATGATATAAGATAGATACATACAAAAAAAATTGGGAACGGGTGCATTATTTGACGATTTCCATTTGTAACACCCCTGACGTTTCGGACGTTACATTCTGTTAACATTACAGTTTTCATCATTTTCTATTTCCTTTCTTTTGGTATGATTGGACTGTGACAATACTTGTTGGCAGTTTAATACTCTATCAATAATTTATTACATTTATACAAAATTTAATCCACACAAATGCGCAGTTTAGCACATAGTTTTCTCTATCAGCTACTCAATTTGGAATCCAAGGTGTACTTACATGCACTTAAAATGTATAAGTGATGTAAACCTGCAAGATATGAACCTAATAGCAATTGTAGTCACTGAAACCTCTTAGAAAATTCACTTAAACTTATATTCTGTTTAGCATGTTATGAAAAACAATGTATGCAGTGTTTCGTTTCGGACGTTACATGATGTTAACATGTCGATCAGAGCATAATCCAAACTTTGTCCTGATCTGAACTTAGAGCTTGTGCTTCTTAGTCTTTTGGTGGCTGATGTATGAACTTGAATGGTAATGACTTTTGGTCATCTCTAATCTAGCTTGCTGATGTCAAAGATGTGACAACCTAGGTCATTAGATCACACACTGCTTCACCAGGGGATTCTATGAGGATATTCAAAGTATTCAGAGCATAAATCAAGCTTTCTAGAAAGCTATGAAACATTATTGGTACCATAAATATTTTTTTTTTAGATTGTAAATTTGTCCACGATCTTTTCTTTGTCTGACTTTAACAATGGTACACAACATGAATAAAGAACCCATTTTCATTTTCATAATTTCTACAAATAAAATTGAATAATCATTAGAAAGGGTACTAATATCCTACTTATTTCATACACAAGGCATAGGCGGGGCAAGCATTTGAATAGTACAGTATAAAGCGTACATGTACATGTAGCTCACATTTTGGTAAAGTCGAAACGAGCAAGTGAGAGAACTTCACGGAAATCTACAAAAATTTAGTTGTAATGCTTTATTCTTGTATACTTTCTAGGAATTATTGTTGGTGGTGTTTTTTTGCTGACAGAGTTTGCTGATAGGGTATTACACCCTACAAGAAGATAATAAATGAATGGATGGATTTGGAGAAGCTTTAGCTTATTTATATTTCCATGTTAGAATGATTGGTTTCCAATTCTATTTCCCAAAATGGCATGATAAATTGTGAGGATTAAGCATTAAAAAAATCAGCTAAATAATTCAAAAGTTGTAAGTAGTCCCACACATACATATATATATATATATAATTAAGGTTTAATAGTCCCCCTATTTTAAGGTAAAATTCCATATTTCATGTAAATTTTGAGAAAATGGTTTAGCTTGGATGTATTTTTGAAATATTTACACCACATATATTCTTTTTTTGTAGACTGGGTAAAGTTAAGGTGTGTGACTGTTACTGAAAAAAATACTTTAAATTGACCAAATAAACTTAAGTTTAATGACATCATTTGGGATATCCTTCATAAAAATGAAAAACTGATAAAATACAAATGCAAAACACTGTTAACAGTAAGAGGAAAGGTTGAAAAATGGAAATCACTCCCTCTTACATCAATCTTTGCCCCCCATTTGAACTGGCTGGAGTTTAAAAATAGATGTTAACAGTATAATGTAACGTCCGAAACGTGCTTACAGCATACCAGAAAATACTGTTAAAATGACTCAAAATTTTTTACAAGTAACTTTTGTTGTGATTTTTTTGCAATAAATTACAATTTAGGATATACTAAACCATCCAACAATGCATTTCATCACATAGAGTGGCTTCAAAATTATAATTTGTTTATATTTCAATTTGAAGAAAGCTTAGATGATTCATTAAAAAATGAGTTTTTAGCATCCTATTCATGCTTTCTTTGTATTCAAAGCTAAATAAAATATTTAAAATAGTTTTCTTAACATGGGAAAAGATTGTGAAATCATAATTTGCTGATATGTCAAAAAATTAGTTGAAATTTGTAAATTATGTGTTAACAATAAAATTATGTAACGTCCGAAACAACTTTCTTGTCCTTACAAAAAATTGTTGCATGTGAATCATATAATTTGTGTCTAAATTTGTGTAATGACTTACAATGTTTTATTCCATAATGATTGATTCACTCCAGATACCATAACATTTGACTAATCAGCTTTAAATGAGTATTTTGTGTTTCGGACGTTACATTTGTTTCGGACGTTACAACTGTTAACGGAAAATTGGTTTTACTGATAAAGTGACAATGTAATAAGCTCCTCAATTATTTTTTGCTTAGATGGCCATGGCTAGCTGCCTTAAGATGTTTATAAAATGTTGTAAAAGATAGGTCCACCAAGTCATACATTTTTTACTACTTCAAAATGAAAATTGTTTCGGACGTTACAAAACTGTTTACGGAAAATTTGACATCTTTTTCATTTGATGAGGATATTTTTACCATCAGCACTACTACAATATATTTCTGTTTTATTTTAAGCTATTTATTTGGAGTAACTAATAAGTGTATTCTAATATGGATATGAGGTAATTAAGTTCTTGTTCTAGTGGGTTAAATGTGGGTCTAAAATGTTTACGGAAGATGTAACGTCCGAAACACCATTTTTGATTACACCGTTCCATCAAAATATGAGAGATTGTTCAGATGACATTTAAATTTTTTAAAGATCCATCCATGCTCATTAATCATGAATAGAAAAGAAATATATTGTGTATGGCTTTATATATTTTTCAGCTCCAAACAAAATGGTATGTCAACTTGGGTTACAAAATTCCGTAAACAATTTGCTGTTCAGGGATACCTCAGGCACATAAATCAAAGTTGAAAATTTTTCATTAAGCTATGGGAGATCAACCTAGGTCCATGCTACAAGAAAAAGTTAAAACTGATTTCCAATTCTTTATCTTTAAAAATTTGGGGGCCCTCAAAGTGCCATTAAGCTTTTTGGTCATAGTTAAAAAAACCAGAGCCATATACTAGTAACTTATATATATTATATTGTGTTTGAATTCAACTGTTTATACAAGAGGCCCCTGATCTGATCATGGTGTCTTTGACAAGCTTAGAATCACAAGGATGTTATGAAAGCAAATATAGTAGTATTCAAGGATCTGAAAATTACCAGACAACTGTGGGATGATATCTGATTCGCTGATATCAATTGGATGGACATCCAGACCTAGCAATAGCTCCTCGTCCTCTGGAAACTCGTGGGTAGGCGTGGAAACACGGTCACTACGATCATCATGTAAATACTCTGCGTTGTGCTTCCTGTAGAGAAAGAAACCATGAAACAAACTTGATGAATAATTGAAAAATTCCCCCAACTGGGTGGTACGAGTATCTGTCACATGCCAAACCAGCATATCACAATGAATATATAACTAATATGAATTTTAATTTTCACTTAACTTGTGATGATTTGCTCAACCACACAAATGGAATTTTGATGTCCTTAAATGCACTTCCCCTACCATCAAATCAGGGGTGGGGATCATCAACTAAAATCGTTTGTGACCTAATGGATGTGTTGGGAATCAGTATGAGTCATTAGAAGAGTGACTTCTAGGCTTGCTGTAACATCCCCAAAGTTAATGTATAAAGAAGATTTAACATTAACCCTTTCAGGACAGGAATGATTGAAGTCAAACCACAAAATGTGGTCAATTGTCTCGAAAGGGTTAAAATAGAAATAAACTTCTTCTTACATTTGGCCTCTTGACTTCCTGGAAGGTGACATAAGCAGGAAAGCGTCTATGCCATCCTTGCTGGAAGGCATTGGGTCGTTCCTGCTCACGTTAGCTGGATCCTCATCGATCACCTCCTCATCTTCTTCCACGCACAGCATGGTCCTGAGTGTCTGGTGATCCATAATGTCCATCTTGCTGACACGTAGAAAGAGGTCTTCGGAGAAACGCTGCCTCACTGCTGCCAAAGTCACGTCCCGGTGGTCTTTGACTGGATCATCCAGGAAACTATTAGACAACGGAAATAATTCAAAATAAACTTTGATTCCTTCTTATTTGAGGTACATGTAATTACACAGGAATAACACAAAAACAAAAAACAAACAAAGAAAATGGATAATACCGGAGGGAGTTTCATGAAAGGACTTATCAGATATTTTATCCGTCAAATTTGCTCTCAGCCAATCAGATGCAACCCCAGGAATATATATTTGGAGGAGGTATGGGAAAATTTCATTGATGTTTGCGCAGATGAATTCTGCGTACTCATCCACTTTTGCGCAATCATTAACCAATGATGCACCATAAGTGTACATTTTGTTATGACAATTAAAATAAAATTATTTCACTAAAATCAAGGTGAAATAAATCTCAGAATACCACCCCTGGGCCCTCTTGCATAAAAAGTTGCGTTTAATAGCAACTCAAAAATTTAACGCAAGTCCAAAATACGCGATCCTGATTGGCTGAAAATCAAGTTGCGTTCAATTTTTTGAGTTGCGATTAAATGCAACTCTTTATGCAAGAGGGTCGGGTCCGGTCTCTGGAAAGCAAAAGAAGATAATTATGTTTGAGACATTCAGAAGTGGTACAGAACCATTTTCTTATTCAAAATTACCATGCTGGGCTGGTGGTTACTACAGAATGACACTAAACAAGACTTACCATTTGTTATGCAGGTGTAAAGTACATTGTACTAGATCATGTAGCTCAAAACCAGTGTGTTCTACTAGTGGTATGGGCCAAGGAAAATCTGCCAAAAGAAGAAAGGGAAAAATCATAAATGTAAAATAGGAATGGGACTTCACACAGAACAAACTTTAACAATCTCTAAATTCTGGAAGAAAACCTGAATTTCTCATTACAACCTTTGTTGTAATAAACCACTATTATTGTACAGGTCTCTGTTAGAAAAACTGAATCTTCATGCACAACTTTCCCCATTCATATTGAGCTGAAAAATAACTGTACGCTGTTTTGGCACAAACGTACAGAAATGGAAGACAATAGTCTTATTCCTTACCTTTTACTTCAAGAACCTATCATGAAATTAATCAACTCCAAGTAGCTTCTTGGGCCTTCAAAGGACCCAAGGCAATATCTTTCAGTGGTAATTTTCTGCCTTTAGGAAGAGTTTTTTTCTCTGAAGATTAGGCGATAAGGTGGAACCTCCTTATAAAGAACACTGTTATAACAAACTCTAATTAAAACAAGGTTATTTTTGCTGGTCCTAATTCTTTGTATTCTATTGTTTTTTAGCCCTGATATTATTAACAAGGTTTCAATATAAAGAGGTAATTTCCTCGGTCCAAGGGAGTTTGTTATAATGAGGTTCCACTTTAATCATTTAGCACTAAATATTTATCTACCATTTATTTTTGGATGCCTCTGTCCGACAACAGAAGATCAATAGTCTTAAATCAATTATCTCTACATTTGAGTACCTACATGAATTTCAACATTCTTAAAATTTCTGTAATACCTTGGGCCTTACAAAAAAAAGAAACAACCAAGTTAATCTGCCCGTGTTCTAGCAGTGTATTTTTTTGTGGTTATTTTCCGCCACTAGGAAAAGTTTTGCTCTGAAGATTGGGCAAACATCTTTTAGGTTATATGTATATCCAACACTATCCAGGTCATATTCTGAAAAGTAATACTTAATTTTTATGTTAGTTAAAACAATGTTCATAGTCATAACAAATTGAAATCAAGCAGAATAGACACTTGCTCATGCTGGGCCCCGTTGCATAAAACTTACCATTAACGGTAACTTTGCCATCAATGGAAACTCCCATGGAAACCTTGATTTTGATTGGCTGTTGAGTGATGTTACCATGGTAGTTACTATTGATAGCAGAGTTACCATTAATGGTAAATTTTATGCAACGGGGCCGTGTCTCTCTTCAATGTTCTCATGCACAGCCAGCTATGCACAGACATTAACCAGTGGCTTGTCCTAATTTTGGTTTGTTATGACTATTAACAATGTGTTCACTCATATAACAGATAACATAGTTTTTAGAGTACCACCCAAGATACTTCAATTTGATGATAGCAAGGAATATCCAGGATTGCAATCCTATGTTTACCTGCTCCTAGAATAAGCCTTGCAAGGAAAAGAGAACAGGCAGCAATGTGGGCCCTGGAGTACTGACCAAAGTCAGCGTGAAGTAGAGAAAGCTCACTGATGTACAGTGCCAAATACTCCATTTTACTATCAGCTGATACCACTTGGCATAAGAGATGGAGGTAGTCTAAGATTGTCAGCTCCTGTAAGTGGTCGAAATATAGAAAATTTTAAAAAATTGTTAAATGCTTAACTACATGGTACATGTATGAATTGATAATAACAACATTTTAACCGACTTTGAAGATTTCCTGGCTAAAACTTCAGTTTTGGAAACCCCAAGGTAAATATCTACATCCAAAACATTTTTTTTCAAGTTGCTTCACTCCTATTCAGCATCTCTTTTCATAGTGCAATTTGTCTTTCTATATAAGTATGTAACATCAGCCAGTCATGTCAGTCTTCCCTCCTCTTATATGTCTCTCTCCCTCTCCTGCTGTACTCCATTCAGCCCATTCATGGAATTTCTTTTATCATCTATACTACATGTACATGTATGTGAAAACAAACAAACAGAATTAATAGTTAAGTGCAGTGAAAATACATGTATGTACAACATGGGTCAGGGAATTAATGTCTCCATACCCTGAGATTGCCCTTAAGCGTTGCTACTACATCTCCAAGCATGCGAACCACATCCTCGTACTTGTAGGTGCCGTCAGTAAGCCACGCTGCCTCACGGATTGTAATGATGTCGTCTTCTAGTAATCTGTAATAGTGGTATTAGAGAATACAGTTATGGAATGTGAATGGTAGCTCACATGAGTCAAATTGAATGATTGCTTGAGTGAAACAGACTTTTTATTTGTTTAATGCCCATTATTCAACCTACACCCAAACATAAACACTTTATAATCAAGTGAATGATGTATGTACATGTAGTTCAGATAGAACAGTCACCAAGCGTTGAAAAGAATTACAATCCTACCAAAAAAGAATTTAAAATAAATAAAAGTACCAGCCACAGCAAGACAAATTTTCATCAACCACCCAATCTCCATGTATTGTTATGTAATAGTTTTCAATACAAGCCCCCTCCAACTCCCCTTCCCACACTCCCAAATTTTATGATGTTATTTTAATCCTTAGTCATAATACACCAATTGTTCATAATCTCCCTTTTGTTTATAATCTCCCTTTGTCCTTTAGACAACTTCTTGATTAATGCACACTTTGTAAGGTACCAGCAGAATTCAGCCCCCTTTTCATGTGAACTCCACATTTTGTCCACATGATAGACTGCATCTCCCTATACTTCTTGAGATATAAATGGAGCACCCCAGAGAGTTAAAATAGGGGGAGTCAGGACTGACCATCACAGAGAGCAGACATGCTCAACTCCTGGTAGACATATTTCCAAGATAATATATGTTGTATGCTGCTGATTATATATAAATATGTCTCTGACTGTAATAAACTATATGTAAAACTGTACTTCAATATACCTCTCATTGACTCGTCATTGTTACTGTATGGACTGACATCACAAACACGATCCCCACAACACGACAGTATTGTATGGCATTAAAAAAAAGTCCCACAGATCCCACAAATGTTAGGCACATACGAAAGAAAAGAAGAACTAAAAAGGAGAGAGAAACAGAGAGAGAGAGAGAGAAAAGTTAAAGATGCTTCCTCCCATTACTCATAACTGCATTTATTGTTACAGAAAACAGTGCATTCTGGCTAACAATATAGCAAACAGTTATATGAGAGATTTCCCACTGGCATTTTGGCTAATTGTAATTCAAAGCATTGTCAGGTACGGTTGTTTACCTTGAACATATGACCATGCACGTGATGCCCACAAGCTGTAGTGTTGACCGAGAGATGTTCCTGGCCATCAGGTAACGATCAACCAGCTGGACAGCACTGTGGATGGTCAAGCAGGAATAGTCCTTCATGCTGCCAACTTCTACCAGCCAATCAACTAATATGTATCTGCAAAGAGAGTAAAGAGGGAAATAGCTATTCAGAACTTCTACAAATTTGTCAACTGAGAATAAGATGTATCTGAATCAATTCATAGTGAAAAAGGCAAACTAAAAAAAAAGACCTTAACTGCTTCTCTCTCGTGTGCGACAAACCCAATCTCAGAGTATCAATGTTCTACTGCAGTCAAACCTGCTTTAGCAACCACCTGTATAGAAAGACCACCTGTCTATAAAGACCACAATTTTTGTTTCCCTTGAAAAGTGTTTCTCATTGAAACATGTATTAAAGGAACCTGTACATAAAGACCACCTGCTCATAAAGACCGCTTTTCTTGTCTCCCTTGAGCGTTCCTTATAGACAGGTTTCACTGCATATGCTTGGTTAAAAAACAGCTAGATTGGTTTTGTCCAGAACTAGAAGAGATACACTCACTGTGAGGGGTTTTGCCTATTAAGGAGATATGCAAAGCGAAATTGAATAATTGTGGAAGCATCATGGTATAGTGGTCCATTCGTTTGACTCTCAAACAAAATGTTGATGGTTTAAATATCTGACCGGCGCACATGCCCTTAGACAAGGCATTTTATCTAGTTGTCTCTCTCCACCCAGCTGTTACATGGGTACCTTGCAGGACTTATTCCTTGAAATGCACTGTGTGCTGATTACAGACGCCAAAGCTATAGCTAGGGTAATAATATCCAAACCCTTTGGAAATGCACAGGGAACTTACACCATAACGTGACATGCGCTAAATACAAGAACGGTCTACTGTCAATGAAACAAAGTTTTACTCTGAATTGGACAATCTATTGTTCTTGAAAGATAATTGTTTTCAATCCCTAATGGCACAACAATCACTCAACTTTACTATTTCCTATATAATTATACTTTGCATGATGGAAATAGTTACAAGTGATTTGATGGTAAGTGAAATTCTCTTCTAAGCCTGAGTCGAATCGATTGGTTAGCCGGTGTTCGATCAAAGACATCGAATCCTGAATACGTTTTGGCAAATTCGGTGCATCGATTTGTAGTCCGCCAGATTTTTGACTACCGTAGCCACCATGAAAAAATCAAATAAAAAAAGAAACTCCGTAACGTACAGCATATATACTAGCAGAGAACGTGAAGGCGACTTCAAAGTTCAAACTGTTGGCTAACTTTCGCTAATTCGCTCGCGGAGGACGTCGCGCTTTACCTGTGCTTTCTCTATGGAAAAATCGTTTTGTCGTTACGAACTGAAGTTTACGATAATTTTCTTGCACTCTCTCTGCATTGTCAATTTGACAATTGTATAATTGAACATGATAAATACGGCATGAGTACGAGTGTTCCTACTTAATTCGCAATAACTAATATCACACTCTCATCAAATTGGCAATTACTTCTGAATGATCTCTGAAGCTGAATGAAGTCGAGTCTATATTGAGCGACGAAAAGTTTATTTCGTATTGTTTGTTTTTTTTGGCATCGAACAAACGTGTTCCATTCAGCTCTCCAAAGACAAAGTAAGATTATTAATTCTTTGAATCTGAATCATTGTCGGGTGTGTCGACAATGAGCATCGCTTCGTGCGACACTAGTGACATTTTGGCTAGCCATACGGACTAGAAACTTAAGATTTTGGCTCGTCCGCTGTGATTTTTACTAGCCATTGGCTAGCGGGCTATCGTTAATTTCGAGCAGCGAGAGCCCATACATATGCCCGCGATGCCAGCGGACCGGTCACCGGTGCATGGTGCATGCACTGCGTGCAACTGTGTGCAACTCTGTTTTCACCGCACATCATTTATCGATTAACCGGTATTTCGATCGAATCAAAGCCGTCGAATCCCGGTTTATGAAATATTCGATATGACTCAGGCTTATTCTCTTCATTCCTCCTTGATTTTGTCAGGTATCGCTACTGTTAATTACCTCATTGCACTATTGAGTCCATTCTGGGACCGGAGAAGGGTGTTCACTTTGGTGGGTTGGGACTCTTTCATAAAGCCCCTCATCGCCTCTCTGGCATGAGCCTGTGACAGACCTCCTAACTTGCCTTTGGCATATTCTGAATACAAACGCAGCTGTGGGGGAGAGGAAGTCACAAAGATAATGATAGAGCCTTTCATAATTTCCATGTTTCTTGCAGAAGCTTTGTAAATTAGATTACGTGCCATTCATGACATGAATATCCTAGTCAGTAAGAAATCATTAAGGAATACATTTGCACACCAGCACCAATCACGTCACTGCCTTGTAGGCTTGAATGCACTGGGCCCAGTTTCATAAAACTTGCTATCAATAATAAGCTACAATATTTCTTAAAAGCTACTGAAATCCTTGCATCTGATTGGTAGTGAGCAAATTTGTCATAGAATTGTGGCAGATTTTTATCTGTAAATAGATTTTTCTGAAACAGGCGACTGATCTTGCAATTTATAGCTGACTAGTTTTCAATAGTTTAAGTGAATATACACGTAGTGGAAAATGCTGCGAATAAGTTTGCATATAAACGATTCTGTGCCTAACTAAGGCATAAAAGAGTAATCTGTGACACAAATCTACTCACTTTTGCTTCCAAGCAGCCCTGAGATGCGAATTCCCTGAGTTGACGTAGAATGTTCAGACTAGTTGCATGATCATTAGTCTGAAGAGATAGAGGGAGGACAAAAGAATGATGAAAACAAATAAAATTCAGTGCCGTAAATTGTCTGAATGAAAAGCTTTTAAAGTTCCTGCCTATCCCTTGACAGTAAACAGCCATGACTGACAGATATCACAAATGGCTTACTATCCCCCCCCCCCCTTTTCAATATACGGTAAATGTACTCTTGTTATCTATGTGGTATGTCCAATAGACTGATACACGAGCCACTTTCAAGATACATTAAAAGGTCAGTCTTATTGAGATCCAAATTGCTCTGATGCTTTTTTAATGGCTACATTTCATTAAATGGTAGGTAAGGGCCTGGGATGTGATTGGGATTTAGGTTTGGTTTATGGCTAATTCCACATGTAGCTATAGTGTTGGGCTGACATCAGAAAGTTGACCAATGCTTATAACAACAAAGCACATAATGTGCTGGAGAGTCTCTCTATGTGTTGTTAGATACAGACTGCAATTTGATTTGACTAACACTTTTTTAAGACAGAGCAAATGTTGTACAGGTGTTGAACACAGATTACGTTGTAAGATCAGTGTAACTGCTAATGCATGACTTACACTTTCAATGAGCCCGTTCTTCCAGTATTCATAGCTGGCCGCCACGCTTCCTGCATCCGATGCTTTCTTCAGCCATTGCCTGGATTCAGACTGGTGACCATTTCTCTTCTTCACAATGGGATCCATATCCTGTGATAAAAGAATTTGAAAAATAACATTCTATCTATTGTCCACGACTGCACAAGGGGAATAAGGGGGGGGGGGGGGGGGGGGGGGGGGGGGGGGGGGGGGGGGGGGGGGGGGTAAAGCCCCCAGTAAAATATGAATCTCTAAGCTTAGGATAACCAATTCGGTCAAAGCTGAAGACGAAGTGGCATTATTCCCCCCCCCCCCCCCCCCTCCCCATCTCATAAAGAATTTAGCACAAATCAAAGTCCTCCAATCACTTGCAAAATTACAATGGTTGATTTTTTTTTTTCTATTTGGAGTTGAGATTAGCAGCAAAGTCGAGTTGAATTGCGATTGACCTAAATTACTCTCTATATAATACTGGGCTTTGATAAGAAAAGCAATAACCATTATCACCAGATGAAAGTATCAAATAACTCAAGGAGCTGTGAAAGAACGACATACCTCAATGAATGAATGAAGCTTGGCAAGGCAAAATAGTACTGATTGGTCAGCTTCCTGTACACAAAGAAAGGAAAATGATTTGCGGATTCAAAAAGGGCACACAGAGAAACTTTTGTAGTGCAATAACGGTCATGAGCTGTATTCTAAAACCTGTCATTTACATGTAGTATATCATCGTATATCTGCATTTTCCAATCGTGCCCCATTCTAGTTTGTAGAAGCTTAGAATGTACCTGTAGGTAATTTTCCACATTTGCAAAGCCAAAAACAATAGTTTGAAATATAAAATGTACCTATTATCCAAACAAGCCGTTTGCCAAAATTCAAAGTGAAATGGAATTAATTTTCAAATGATAATCTTAATTCAGCAGTTACTGTAAGATGTCGATGTTCAAGTTTTACCAGGTTAATGCTGCTTTAAAATGCTTTTCACTAAGTTAAAGATAATTTAGTTTCAGAATACGGCCCTATCTATCCAGTGCTATCATATTTTTTGTAACATTTACCAATAAACTCACATCATGGAACTACATGTAATGACACACAAATAAAACTAAATACTCATTTTTAAAAAAATTTTAAATAAAAGTATGCTCATGTGGTTCTAAATTCCTCTGGCAGTTCAATCCATTCTGCATTTAATACTGGCTAAAGAAATAAATCAAGTATTATTAATATACAATGCACAAACAGGAAACATTAATATAAAAGGAAGGTAAAACCCTACCTTTGACTCGTTGGAAATGTCCTTCATACATTGGAAGACCCTAGCTTTGCAGCATGTTCCACAGTTGCTCCAGGGGGACGGATGAGAAGCCACGTAAAGGGACTATTACAGGGGGCTAATTTCTCTGCACTGGAAAAGTACTTGGCAGCTCTGCTCCCATCCTTACACAGTGCAGACTCCACTGAAAATGAAGTTAAATTGATTAAGTATAGAGTACCGAAGTGATGACGTCACAAAAAGCTATTTTTTCATTTTGACATTTTTTATACCATATCTCAAAGGAACATGGTGAAAAATATCCAAATCCCAAATTTTATGGCAATTGGCTCATTGGGCCCCGAGATATGGCCGCATGAATACCTCCTTAGCCCCATTCAAGTCAGTGTTAAATTGGCCTGGTTCTAAACTGTTAAGAACCAGGCCAATTTACACCAACTTCAATGGGGCTAATTAGATATTCATATAACCATACCTTGGGCCACCATGAACTGATTCATGTCAAATTTGATGTGTGAACGTTTTCCATCATGCTCTACCTAAATATGGTCATAAAAATACTGAAATACAAAAATCAAAATTTTATGACGTCACACTTTGGTACTCTATATAGAGTTGGGTGTACAGGCACAGCAGAGCAAGACAAAAGATACAAAATTAGCATGCATGATACCCACATAATTATGCTGCCAAATTTGATGAGCTGTTAACAGTCTAGGGTGATTCTAATTAGGCCAATCCCTGCAAGTGCTTGAATGGCAACATGCTGAAGCTCACACTAGTGCTATTTATTCATTGATTTATTTATATTTTTTAGCAACGTATTGGATATGAACAAAATATTAATTTCTCTAAATTTTACCAAAGGCAACAAATATCTCCACTCCCCTCTTAAAATGATTGATTCAACTGATTGATAGAGCTGCTTGATTTTAATGAGACTACATGTACTTTCGAGCAAGTATGTTTTTCCTGCTACATGTATGTATCTAGCATTAAAAGTCTCCACAGCTCAAAAGAACAGTTCAAAACTACGACCTTAGGCAACACAATGTACATGCACATTTATGTAGATATTATGACATTCTTTCTCACCTCCTTCGCTGTACAAATACGATACACCTAGTTTGATCATGGCCTCCAAGTTTCCTAGTTCAGCGGCCCTGTAAAAATAAAAGAAAATAATAATACAGTGAAACATGCTTTAGTGGCCACCTGTATAGAAAGGCCACCTATCTATAAACACATTTTCTTTTCCCTTCAATAGTCTTTTGAAATGCGTATTAAATGAACCTGTACTTAAAGACCACCTGCTCATAAACTTTTTTTTATCTCCCTTGAGTGTTTTTTATACACAGGTTTAACTGTAATAGAAAATAAATAAATAGATAAAAGATCATTTTCTGCCCTTTCATATGACACCTCAATCAGGAAAAATGAGCCAGGGATGTCAAAGCTCTGTTGGTGTATTAAAATTGATGCTTGCATTTCCATGATTTATTAAAGGGACCCAGATCATCCCCATTCTGTTACCATAATTATACTAGTTGCTCTACAGGTTGTTAACTGCACGGTCAAGTAGTTTAATGTAACGTAACTCACTATCAATCAGCTTTTATCATTTTGTACTCACCACTTCCTTTTGTTGACGATCAGCCATGCATGAAGTCTTTTGTCTTGTTTGTTTATTACTAGGACATGCAGCCAGTGCAAACGGATTTGTTTATAAAACATGGAAATGCAAGCATCAATTTACACCAACAGAGCTTTGTCATCCCTGGCTCATTTTTCCCCGATTGAGGTGTCATAAGGGAGGGTAGAAAATGAACTTTTAGAGAAATGTGATTATCTCTTTGAAATTCAGATATCGTCAGCCAAATGACTTTTTGTTGGACTTTGCCAATTTTTTGACATGCATATCCTTCGCAAAACGTTCGCGTACCTCGTTAATCAATACTCGTTTTATTGGTCACTTGCACTATTAATTTTTCTTTACTACATAATCAATAATAGAAGATCACATTTTATAGAATTCATACCTGGTAAAGCATTCCATTTCAGTTGAGTTGGAGGGCCACCTTCCTACAACGCTAGCATTGGCCCATATCCTTGGGGTAGAGTCTAGCAGCCATTTTAATTGTTTGTTTATCTGTAGTTTGAAGAAGCATGAGAGTGTGACATACACGGTAAGGGAGCACTACAGAAGCTTGGCATACAACCATTGTGAGCTGTTTTACATGTAATCACACAATCTCTGTATCCATACAATGCACAGAAAACCCATTTATGTTTTCATGTTTTCCATTTCTCAAATGCTCTCACATGACACTAGCTTACGTAAGAAAATTAAAGGCACAATAGCTTTAACAAGTTTTGTGCATGCAAAAATACATTACTAAAGGTTTTTTCAAGGTATGAGGGGGGAGACAGCCTTTACCTTACAAAAATGTGTAATTATTGGTGAAGAGAAAAAAAAACCCTCAAATTAAAAAATAAACAAAAAAGAACATTGTGCATATAAAACCTGGGGTAAAACTAAACGGCTGCGGTTTACCTTAGCATATACAGCCATGGAAAAAATTATTAGACCAAGAATGGCTACTGATAGTGTTATTTTTGTTTTAAGAAGGAAATAAAATATAAAAGTAAGGTATAATTGCTGGAATTTGGTATATTGAGCAAGCCTTTAGAAAGTGTGTTGCATCCCAACAAATAGGGTACCATGGGCCTGCATTAAACGTCACAAGTACTGTTGTACATGTAATTCTCTATCCAAGATCACTCACAGGACAAAAATTACATCACTACTCAGTACTCATACTCACTCTATACATATTCTGGAGATCACACATGGGGAGGAATTTGAGTAGATAGATGAGGAGTTCGTCTGGGAGGTCAGTGAGCATGGTTTTTGGCAGCTTGCTATTGCTCCTAAGAACCCGTACATGGAGACTTGTTGCCCTTGACAACGACATCGGTGACTGTTTGATCATCTCTGATGATGATGACCTCGCAGGCAAGGTTCGGCTACAAGAATCTAAAAATCAAAACCAAACTTACAATTATAAGCAGCCACTCGCTGTATATTATCTGTATTATGTTTACTAATCTTTCCTACTTGAACATACATGTAAGCAAGCTAATCCGGGATTGAGTAAACGGGGGGGGGGGGGGGGCACACCCAAAAAAAGGTCTTTTCCCTCCGAAATTCTCTGACAAGCAAAAAAAAAAAAAAATTTCAGAGACTCTTTTTCAGTCCAAAATTCTGACAAGCAGGGGGGGGGGGGGGGGGGGGGGGCCTGGATCCACCACTGTAAGTTGATTATTAATTATGAATAACAATTAACAACAAACACATGTCTACAGTACAGGCTACAGTGGGTACATGTAGACCTGTTCTACTTAGAAGTTAGACCAAAAGTTTTTTTTAATGTATTTATTGAATTTTACAAAATGCAACAAATCAGGTACAAAATCAGGATAATCATAAAATATGAATAATAGACCAAAAGTTAGACCAATCCCATCCATGTCCATGAAAACGAGTAATAAAGGATTGTTTTTTTCACCACCAGATGGGTAAACCAGGATTTTGATAGAGTATCATCAAAAATGAGAAAATGAAAAAAAAAAGGATATCAAATTCACTTGTGATGAGAAAAGACCCTCGAAAAGGGTAAGAAATTTGACAGCACCATTTGGCATCTGAAAATCTTCATGTGGATATTTTTTCATGAATCCAAAGAGGTTCTTTTCTATCCTTTCCATGAAAACATCATTCTGTAATATGTTCCAAAGTAAATATTGGTCTTTATCCTTTCCTTTTTGCCCCCCCCCCCCCCCGCCAAAAAAAGGGCCAAAAAAGAACAAATTCTCGATTAGAGTGTGCAACTACACTACAGTCATGACAGTAGTGTTGCACACCCTATTGGTTCTTTATATGCAAGATCTAAAAAATCTGTTAAGGATCTATTCAGAAATTTTTTGTGGGTTTCCCTGAACATGCTGAAGCATGTGAATATGATATAAAATACCTCACGCCTTAAATCCTCGTTTAGGGTGCTATTCAGAAAGTCAAGGACACGGAAGCCGTACAGGCCTCAATCCCCCCCCCCCCCCCACCGGATCCACTGCCTGACTGAGACTACAGTCTACATGTACGTCTACTTCTGGCTCCACTGAACTCCGTACATGGGGTCGGCAAACAAATGAATGTTAACATGTCAGTAACATTAAAGATTTCAGACATGTCAGAGCATTATTTCTGTCTCAGGACTAGACTCGAGAGTAGAGGTTATACTTTCATGACTTTGATCTCCCATATTGCCTTTCTCTGAAATGAAATACTTAAATAATAAACATGATAAACAACTTACTTTTTATTATTCTTTTTATCATGCTCATATTGGTCACCTTCTTTTTTTTCTTAAATAGAAATTCATGAAATTCGACTAGTGTTGATACTTGACCGTCATGAAGTCTAGTCTGTAATTTCGTCATGCTAGTCTAGACACTTATTCAATCAATCTTAATTCTTTATTAATCATTAGACCTTACTTAGTTTTAGTTAAATTTAAAAATTAATGATCAATAGACAATAATCGAATTTGAATTGAAAGACAAACATAATCAAATAAACTAATAATTATAAAATGCACATCAGGTTTATGTTATCAGGTAGCATGGGTAGGTACGTTCTACAGTAAACAGGAGGAAAAAGGGCGTCACACAACAAAACCTTTTTGAGGTGGACGGAAAAAGAGGAGTGGACATGTCTATTCAGTCGGTCCCTAACGGTTTAACGGCCCAACCGGTAGCCCGAAGTGTCGGCGTGTGTACCTACCAACGACTGTAACTTTGTAAGAGCGGCTTTCAAACTCAAGAAATGCCGGAGTAACTAACAACCTTATTTATATAACCATTGATAACCTGCAATTCAACAGATCTCATTGCTTAAATGTAAAAAGGCGAATGTAAAAGAAGGTTTCTTACCCCTCATCTTATGAGAAGACGATTAACAGCACTCAAATGTAGAAAAATTACTATAACTATGAAGAATATTTACACATATCGCAGGTATCAGCCGCCTTCATGTGGTTTATGGATCTGCGATGCATCATTCATTCATTCAAGTTTAGCGCGTCGGCTTGCATTGAATACACATGCCAGCCGTTTGTGTTTACGTCCGTTACGAGCGTCGCCGCCTGTGATTGGCCGAGAGAATTGTGCTCCCATTAGAAGTACCGCCCACTCCACGAGGTCAACGGAAATACATGACCTTTCACATTTACTATACTTAGTGACGTCACCGTGTATGTTTTCGTGCTACGACCTACGTTGATTTCTGCTACGTTCCAAATCCACGAAAACTCATGTTTAAGCTGACAAAATTATTATTATAAAACGTTTTTAGAGAAATTGATGTTATTGTAACGACCAACACAATCATTATCCTTCTATATTCGAGATGGGAGGGTCAGACTCGAAGCTGAATTTTAGGAAAGCAGTCGTACAGCTGACAACGAAAACACAGGTTAGTTAATTTCTCATTCAATGCAGACTGCAGTACCGCCAATGCATGACACTCTCAATCTCACTCTCAGTGCGTGATGAATGAGTTACAGCTGGTGACACAGATGGCTGTGTGCATGTGAGCTTAGTAAATGTGATCTTTGCTTAACCTTGCCTTAGCCAGATTTATTGTGTACGAAGAAGAAGAAGAAGAAGAAGAAGAAGAAGAAGAAGAAGAAGAAGAAGAAGAAGAAGAAAGAAGAAGAAGAAGAAGAAGAAGAAGAAGAAGAAGAAGAAGAAGAAGAAGAAGAAGAAGAAGAAGAAGAAGAAGAAGAAGAAGAAGAAGAAGAAGAAGAAGAAGAAGAAGAAGAAGAAGAAGAAGAAGGAGGAGGAGGAGAGGAGGAGGAGGAGGAGGAGGAGGAGGAGGAGGAGGAGGAGGAGGGGAGGGAAGGGAGGGAGGGAGGGAGGGGGAGGGAGGGAGGGAGGGAGGGAGGGAGGGAGGGAGGGAGGGGGGGGGGGGGGCGCACACTGAGAAACCCTCCGTTTGACAAAGCCAAACGGCCATCTAGGGGTTCTGGGCATACTTTGTCAGACAAAACCGGGGGGGGGAGGGGTGCACACCCCTTGCGCCACCCCCGTGGATCCGCGCCTGCGTAGGTACGTATTTTTTTTTTAAATTATCATAAATGCGATGCCACTTAACCTAAATAGACCTTCCGCAGATCAGCTGTTCCTCAGAAATGTATAGAGTCAATCAAATGTCACTTTTTTCACTCAATTGTATCCTCCCTCTTGTCTCCCGCGAGCAAGAATTCGAACGTACGTAAAAACATCTTACCGACACGCATGCACTGTCCAGACAGTTGACAAAAATTAACTTGTCAATTTTGTTGTCCCATTTTACCAAAAATATGCATCAGGTAAATGGGGTAACAGTAAATTTCAGTGAATATTTGCAATTCATAAGTTACAACTGTCAATCTATCTTATGAAAGATTTGTCACAATATACATTAAAAAAACTGTTTAGGTGTGTCTTCATCAGAACAAAGTTCTGCTCTAGCCCGCTTCAAGGTGGATCAGGGATATTTTCTTGAAGCTAGCTTCAGTTTGCAATCGCGTCTTCATCAGACCGAAGTCAGACCGAAGTCAGACCGAAGTACCCCCACTTCGAGCTTGAGCCCGAAGTTGGTGCGCATGCGCACTTTAAGTGAACAGGCGCACGGTTTTAAAATCTTACCCGCGCTCGCCCGACCAGCTAGCTAACTGTACTATACAAACCCAAAATATATATATACGGTATGATGGGATCGGGCTTAACTTCGGGCTGATGAAGACGCTCGAGGAATAGCGGGCTAGAGCAGGCTGATTTTGCGGTTTAGCGGGCTATTCTGAAGATAAGTCCAAGATGATGTGGGTTGACTTTTCGAGCGAAATAGCGGGCTAGAGCAGAGAAATAGCTGGCTATTCTCTGATCGGGCTAATTTACCGGATCAGCAATAGCGGGCTAGACCAGCAACTTCGTTCTGATGAAGACGCACCTTTTGAAAGGGACCTGTCCGGATAACCAACCTGTCCAGACGCGCAACGTGTAGGTTAATAATAATACATGTAGATCTGTACATTACCTTAATTTTCAGATTGGTCTTTGTTTCATTTAACACAAGGAGGGGCTGGAAATTAGGAATTGCGTCCCTTGGCAAGAGATGTAGCTTTGCTTTTCTTAATTTTCCAGAGCTTACTCTGATTTTTGCATTTCCCGAAGCACAATTTTTTTCAACAAGGAGTGAGTTAGACAAAATATGTTGTTTTTGCATGTATACATCCCCTAAATAATGCATTTACATCAATTAATTTAGCTCACACGTCAAAGAGTTAACTAATATTAGACTCTGTGCTGAGCATAGCCACCAGCACCCCCCCCCCCCCCCGAACAAATAAAACGAGAAAGAAAAAGAAATTGACATCTAGCCTACATGTAGTTATTCGCGTGTATCAAGTTGTTAATCAGGAAATAATGAGAAATAATGGTACTGTAAATATCCTGTTGCTTTGAAGACATCGAGGGCTTGTTCCCCTTAAAGTACTTTCATTTTTTTTCCTTGCTTCAATGTTAATAACTTATTAATAAGACACACTTTCTCATTTTATCTGATTTTTTTTTTCTCTCTGTCTCTGTGCATTTTACAGCCTGTAGAAGCTGGCGATGATGCCTTCTGGGATCAGTTTTGGGCTGACAGTGTGACGAGTGTGACCGATGTCTTTGCCCTCATCCCAGCAGCAGAGATCAGAGCACTCAGAGAGGAGTCTCCATCCAATCTGGCAACTCTCTGCTACAAGGTAGAGTCCTGTTTCTGCACTGATACTCTCCTATCTACACTTGGAGTATATTGTGGCATTCTGTGGTGCAAATATTGCAGGGACATGATGGCAAGATGCCCTTAAAAGGCTAAGAAGAGCAGTGACATAACTACAGACTGTACATACCCTGTGCCCCCGTCCTCCAGTTAAAAGGCAAAAAAAAAAGAGAGAAAAGAGAAAGAAACATCACCCCCCTAGTAAGATTCGTGCCTTCCTCTCCCCCCCCCCCCCCCATGAAACCAGTGCCCAGAGAGTGGCTGCCTACTTATGCTACATCACTGAAGAGGAGCCAAACTTGTAACAGGAAAGTGACCTTCAAAAAGCAATTTCTTTCGGCACTTTTTGATAAATGAAGAAATACTGAACAAGTTTTTCTCAATGCAGGTTATACTGATCAACCTGTATATTTGGACCTCATGCTTTTTTTTGTCTCCTGTAAATGGTCTTCATGTATTTCTTGTTTAGGTTTCAATGTACCTTGTCATTCAAATAGTTGAAAACATTGAAGAGATATTTTTCTTCTTTTATCTTGAAGGCTGTAGAGAAGCTAGTATCTGCTGCTGAGTCAGGATGCTCTGCCCCTAAGGACCAGCAGGTGGTGCTCAATGCAGCCCGCCTTCTCACCCGTATACTCCCATACATCTTTGAGGATCCTGATTGGAGGGGATTCTTCTGGTCGACGTTACCCGGCCAATCGGTGAGTAGCTTGTAAAAGGGAGATAATCAGCTTTCAAAGCTAGACTACATGGTGTTAACCCGTCCAAGGAAAAAGTTTCCCAAAGGTCTGCTTGATTCAGCTTATCCTATTCCAATCTTTTATATTCAATACTCACCCCCCCCCCCACAACAACAACAAAATGCATAACTTTGCAAAAGCATTTAAAAGGTTACCTTTCATTTTCAGACCCCCAAGCTCCCAGGATTTGCAACCATATTGAAGTGAATCTTTGCACAATTTATCTCCTCGTTCTCACAACTTCTTTTTCAGACATACTTTTGCCAGTGTGTTCTTGAATATGCTTTTGAAATGATGCATCTAAAACTATTCAATGGTTTCTTTGCCTCTGCACTGGTTCTTGACTTTGGGAATGTAATCATGAGTTAAAATTTCTTTTATATGGTCATTCCTTTCCACCATTTCTTTCTACAAAATTAAATAAAAAGCATCATATGCAAATCAAGCATTTACTGTATCTGTCCTTATACCAGCCCCGGTATATATTTCCAGAAATAATGCTGCACCCCAGTTTCATTATCTTTATGCTACATGTTCATACACTGTAGTGGATCTGGAATATGTCATCTCAGTTTATGATTATTTCTTTGTTGAATTGTCATTCAATCTTTCCTCCTAACATGGTGCATTTTTCCTCTCTTAAGCATGATATCCTTTTCTTCTTTAATGGAGAATTACTTATCTTATTTCCTGTTTCCTTTTCTTTTTTTCCTTCCATGATTGCTATCCTTTTTGATAACTAGGCAAACATGGAGGGGTTGGAGACGCGCTGACTTTGTAAGTTTGCTGTGGTTATTTCCTCCACTAACGTACTTGTAGAGTTGCTTTATCTGCACTAGCCTAGCTTGGCCCCTAGTACTCCAGTTTTGCTAATAGTGCTTGGATATATATGCAGCAAATCAGGATTTTTTGCTTTGAAATGATCACATTGTATGATTATTG
Organism: Heliocidaris erythrogramma; assembly: GCA_025617745.1. Taxonomy (NCBI): domain Eukaryota; kingdom Metazoa; phylum Echinodermata; class Echinoidea; order Camarodonta; family Echinometridae; genus Heliocidaris; species Heliocidaris erythrogramma. The sequence continues at coordinate 27,633,854 of CM046857.1, read as the reverse complement.
TTACAGCTCATCCCAATCAGCTATTGACCAAAGCCCCTCTAGATATAAAGAATTGATGTTGTAACTCTTATCTGCTTTTCTGAGGTTTTTAAGACTAAAAGGTAATGGGACCATGGAGGCCTTTTTACACCTAGTAAAAATTCCATCAAGTCCCATTCAGACCTGACACAAAAACATGAGAACACAGTCACTGTGGCAGATCCTTGCAAAGATGAATGGCAAGACTTTGTGACTTTGGTCAACTGGGTATTTACAGGTCTCCAAGACAAGTAGATTTTTACATTACAGAGAATACTCATGTAAAAAAAAAGAGTCATTAATAGATATATTGTTGGTAGGCTTTCAGCAAATTAGTCTGCTCTGTACATTAGAAATAGCACTTGGTATTTGTTTGTTAATTGTAGTTTATCATGATAAAAACAGTTTTGTTTTTAAGCAATGAAGAAAGAAGTACAAGTAGAATTTTACAAATGTTTAATATAAAACATTCATGTAGTTTAATTTGACTGTTGTGTAACTTGTGTTTGCATATTTTATTGGTACAATTTGTAGATCATAGATGTAGCACTAATGATAGCTGTTTGCTTCATAATTGTTTCAGGCAAGAAGCTTTTAGATTTGCAATAATAATACCGGTACTGTATTATTAAAAGAGATTAGCAATGATATACAGAACTTTAAAAAATTTAATACTGAAAATTTTTTCTTCCATAGAAAAGTCTTTTTGTCTGCTTCCCCTTACATGTGTACTCCTTTCCTTTGCCAATGTGTAACTACAATATATTAAAATTGCCTTTGTGCCTTGGAATTGGTGAATCCATTCACCTTTGCTAAAAAAAATTCTGCTTACTTCTATCTTTTTAGAAGCAGCAACCAATATTTTGTCAAAGTCCATGTTAAATGCCTTTCTTGAATATTAATTACGCAGATCCTCATGCTGTAGATTCTAGTTTTTGCTGTTTTAAAATGAAATTAGAAATGGACTGGTTAGATGATCTGAAATGTGCACATGTAAATGTAGCACTGTTTTGCACTTGAGCTCCACTCTATCACCAAAATTATGCTATTCAGGTACATGTACGTGTTTGAAAACATTTGTTATATTTACCGTGTACATTGTAAATTTTCTCACGACTGTTTTGCCCTGCACTCTGCACTTGAGCATTATCGTAATTTTTGTTTATCATTTATGGTACGATTTCTGTTGCCAAAATTGAATGGCCACATGTACATACATGTAGTGTGCAAAACGAAAGAAATGCCATGAAGAGCCAGTAGAACTTTCACAGAATGAACATGTTTATTGATGGAAACATACACACTGGAAGTCCGGGAATTGTCTTTTTTTATTGCTTCTTTCATATTATGTCAGAGCAGCTAAGAAGTGGGTTTATGAGAGTGCTATTAGGGTTAGAAAGTAATTTAAACAAATGTAAATAAAGACCTCATTCTCATTACTGAGAACGTGGTGACGTCGTTTCGGTGCGATGAACCGGAGGTCCACTACGGTGAACCCGTGGCGTGCCATGGGTCGTCCAATGATAGCGCGATTCACTTTCCAATCTTATAATAAGAACGGGGTCAAACAATCAAAAAGATATTTTATACATGAATTTGTGCTAAACAATTTTTCCCCTTTTTTCCTGCGTTGTTGAAGTTATCACAGCTGATAAGCGATGTTGATCTACATTTACCAAAAGAAAACTACCTGACGCGGGTTTGTACACCTATGTATGATCCAAGATTTTGACCACTTTTGCAGTCCATACATTAACCCGTTGAAGACTGAGCCCGCATATATGCGGGCTCAGTTTTCCCCGCTCGTGGACTGAGCCCGCATATATGCGGTCTGAGAAAATCGAAGAGACGAGCTCACTTTTACACCAATTATTTCACTTATTACTACATGAATAAACATAAATCCTTACTGCATGATTCGAATGATTATACATTTGACATACTGGTTTGCTTTGTTTTACTTTGAAATGATAACGATTTGGGGTAGAAAACACAGTTTCAAAACCTTATTTCCTCTTGAACTCTTGAACTCGAACTCGCATAGCAACGCTCTGGCTCACTGCCGAGAACCGACCAATCAAAATAGGCTTGTGCGCACACGCTCTATTCATTTCCATATGAATTACGTTTACCCTCGATCTCTGCCTTATTTGCATAGTTTATGCAAATTAAATTGATCGACCACTTCGCCTCGCGTGCCGAGTTCTTTTTCTCCAGCTTTGCATGCCACCGGATTGATTTTCATATAGAAACTTTTTTTCATATTTGAATATATTTTCCACGGAAGTTTATTTTATCATTGATCGGATTTTTGTTACACTTTCCTCATCAATTGTTCTGTCTTCATTTCTGACCTTCTTTATTACCGTCTCTTGTTCTCCATTATAAACACTCTATTTTATATTTCTCTCACCCTCTTCAACAACAATTTCGTCTTCTGTGCTCGTCTATTCGTTTAGAACAGAGCAGAAAAAAGAAACACCAAGAGGAAAGGTGAACACAAAGATTACGATCAAAACTCATGAGGCAAAAAAAAAAAAATTAAATGTCAAATGCATAATGAAATAAAAGCAAAAGGTTAGAAATAAATACATGACAATCTTTTGGGGACATTTCTTCTACTTTTTGTTTTACATTCATAGGTTTATTATGGAGTTCACGATTTCTCATCATCATGCAACATCATACTTTCATTATTGCTTCCTCTGCTGAATTGTTTTATGTATAAAGGAGTAGCGTTATTCACATTTTATTGAACTACATACAGTATATTCAGTTAGTCGTCGTAGTTTACAAACAATAAACCGAGTCCAGCTTGGGTTCTAACGGTTTCAAAAGCATGAATGGATTTCCTGTCTTTTCATCGCAGATGAGAACAAAGGAAATACGAACGAAGGTTGCCAAGGCCACGCCAGATAATCCCCCATTTTGTCAATGGAGCTCCAATCCAGGGGGCGAGAGGATCTAACATAATAAAACACTCATCGATTACTTTCTTTTCCAAAGGCGGATCAAAGTTGGTGGCTGTAGAAAAGAATAATACCGAATATATATGTATTTAAACTTGTACCAGTGTACCACTTATAACAGAGGAATTATTATTGAACATTTCCCCTACTTAGACTTTAGAAGTTAGCGAAAGTCGAACCGATTTATAAGGTTTAAACTCTGTGAATTCATTAGTCTTCCGACCACTTCATGAGAGCTTATAATAAATCTGCGGCAAAAAACCACCCAAAACGCGAGAATAGATAACACAGAATCCACACGAAATGATTCTGTAAAGATGATTATAATAAGAGAAAAATCGTTTTGTTTTGTTTTTATTTTGTGTTTTTTGCAAAAAAAGAAAAACAAATTAGCACTGTTTCTTACTACGAAGCTGCTAAAGTTATCAATATTAATTTCTTATAATATAATCATCATTTTACATATACATCAACAAAATTGAATAACTTGAAAAGGCGACAAAATGGGAAAATACAGAAGGATTCGGAGAAGCGTATAGTCTCGCTAAAATAATAAATTCCTATAACAGCAACCCATCATGATGGTATAATAATGACTACTAATGAAATATTGTTTGAAAGGAAATATGAAGAATAAGACTGGAAAATAAGAATGAAAGTAAATGACTTTATTCATTCATTGTTAAATCAGCTTGAATAAGCATAAGACCAATTATTTAAATACATATAAAGCAATAAATAGAAAATATAATATGCAAACACGTTTATGAGTTATTGTCGCAATAATGTCTAATGAAAATAAATGAATAATATATTAAAAAAACAGAATTGTGAGGATAATATGTATGGCCGGCGGAACCGGGGGCCCCCAATATTTTTGCATCGGACATATAAAATGTGTGCATCGGACATATAAAATTTGGACCCCCCCCCCCCCCCCCCCCGACATCGACTATCGGCGATGTCCTTTGAACCATTTTTTTTTGTTTTGTTTTGTTTTTTTGTGGGGGGGGGGGGCTTGCCGGAAATGTCGACAACGGCGACGATATTGGACTTTTTTAGGGTTGTCAACAAATTTTTTGTCGGGAATGTCGACGGCGGTGACTGGGCCCATTTTTGTAGCACAATAGTAACATTCCCTGCATGGTTCCCATATTTGGGCCCCACCAATCTCAAAAACGTTCGGCTGGCCCTGATAGAATGTGGTAGACGAAGAAAGAAGGAAACAAATCAAGGGAGACAAAAAACAGAAGGATAAGATAAAGGAATAGCTATAATTATGATAAATGAATAAAAATGTGGGAAAATAAAAGAATAGCCCAAGGATAAACGACGAAAAAAGAAGAACAAAATAAAATTTACGAAAAAAAGCAGACATGAATCATGTGAATAAGTGAGATATAGGAAGCTACAACGAGAATTCAGAATTGACAAAAAAACAAAAACAAAATAGTGGGTCAAAGGGAAGGGGGATGGGGAAGACAAGAAATACAATCAATAAATTAAAAAAGACGAATGGAAGTAAAAGTATTTACTCTCGGAAAAAGAATACAGGCAGAAAATTAGGATGAAACAGATGAATTTCATGGAGATGGAGGAAACAAAATGGGGTGGAAATGATATGTCGTATAAATTCACCAACCACGTATCCCTCTTTCTAAAGAGAGAGAGAGAGAGAGGGGGGGGGGGGGGTAAAATACAACCGGCGCAAAAAACATTCGCGTTGACAGCGGAACCTCATAAATTATTTATTACTTCCGTCGGCACTAGCCAATTAGGAAACAAGAAAATGAATAATGCATGAGGTATCGCGCAGTTTCGTGCACCGAACACTATGAATATTCAGTAAGCCAGCGGCAAAAGCGATCAAGGCGCTGATTGGCTATGAACGCAGTAGACCACACCCCCTCCTTGACAACCACGCTTCGTTGAGCTTGTCCGGATTTTTACCGTTCCCAGCGGGGGAATCGCACTGGGCTTTACCGTCTTCAACGGGTTAACATCAATGAATTTGGAGTGAATTATTTACCCTGGTATGACTTTTAACGCAAAGACGATCCAGTTTACAGAATCTGCACTTGGTCACTATCTTTTGAATTTTAGCACTGTTACTAATCTACTCTCTCTGTACATTTTGTTTAGGTCAGGTGGCATCTCTTTTACAGGTATTGGGATAATAAGTTGACCTTTGTAATCAATGTGGTAAAGGTCAAGGGGGACAGCAAGTAGATTCACTTGATGTTGTTTTTTTAAGTCCGCATATATATACAGTTAACAACAAAATTATTCATACCCCTTGGAAAATTCTAGTTTTTTGCATTTTTCCTAAAAATGAATGGTTAACTGAATTTAATTGCACATCACTTGAATACATTTAGTTATCATCTGCAAATGAATGCTGTTTCTGGTTTCACCTCATTTGCATAACAATAGAAAAGGTGAATTATCCAAACTGGGTGATGTTCAAAATTATTCATACCCTTGGTGATCTATTGACTTTGTCAATCAGTATGAATCCAGTCCTTGTGATTAATGCTCGTAACACTTTCTTCACACTGTCACAATGCTTCTGGAGGTCTCTACTGAGATATCAGGCCAATACCTGTTTTCCAATGGCCCAATCTCCTTGAGGATGTTGTCCACACATGCCATCACCTGGTCTTCAGGGGATTCGATGGATTTAAAGCCGATTTTGTGTTTGCAGGTGGTGTAGTTTTAGACGTCATGAGGATAGGACTATGATATTGATATTTTCGATAATATTCCTTACATTTTAATGACAATTCTGTATCTAAGTTGAAACAAAGCACTCTTCCTGGAGAGACTTCCCTAGAGGCATTCACTGTTGCACTGTCAAGGGAAGGTATTTCCTGATACTTTTGTTCCATTATTATTAAGAATTTTTAGGGAGGCCATGGTAGTTGTCTAAAGGTTGGATGGTGCCAATTTTATCAGTTTATTCAGTTACACTGATTGACACATTTTTGATATGGACACCTGCAAGTGGGTACTCTAGTGAAGCTTAAAATACTGATCTTTATGTTCCAGTGCACTGTCAAAGTGGTAGCATTTTGTGCACTGCAGCTGGTAACATTGAGGGCATACGGTATAAATTTGGTTTACATTCATTTTGATATCAAGGATTGTAGCTTTCATACCAAAGATACAAAGAATATACCATATGAAGATTGATATACAGTAACAGTCAATGTGGGATGTGTATGGTACTCAAAGGTTACATACTGTTATTCATGGTGACCTGACGTTAGAGTCATGCAATGACTTTAATATAACCAACATGGCCTTCCTGAGCACTCTGATTAAGAATGGGACCAATGAATAAAGGTGAACCCTCCCACAGGCAGTGCAAAAGGGAAGGGCTCTTCAGGAATGGTGCTTTGCTTCATAAGTAGATACAGAATTTTCATTAAAATGCATGGAATAAATGACCGAAAATTTCAATATCATAGTCCTGTCATCATGAAGTCGATAACTGCATCACCTGTAGGACACGAAATCTAATGAACTCCCTGAAGGTCAGGTGAAGGCATGTGTGGACACATCCTCAAGGAGATTGAGCCATTGGAGAACAGGTACGTATACTGGCCTGATATCCCAGCAGAGACCCCTCCGGAAGCCTTGTGACGGTGTATTAAAATAAAGTGAATTACAAGCATTAATCACAAGGATCGGATTCATACTGATTGACAAAGTCAAAAAATCACCAAGGGTATGAATAATTTTGAACATCGCCCAGTTTGGATAACTCACCTTTTCTATTGTTATGCAAATGAGGTGAAACCGGAAACGGCATTCATTTGCAGATGATAACTAAATGTATTCAAGTGATGTGCAAGTAACTTCATTTAACCATTCATGTTTAGGAAAAATGCAAAAAACTAGAATTTTCCAAGGGGTATGAATAATTTTGTTGTTAACTATACATGAAAAGCCCTAACTTTTGTGAGAAATGAAATACTGAGCACTGTTGTGATTAGAGTATTTTTTAAATTATTATAAAATATAAATCTTTGCCCGATGGTAAATAAAAACTTGTTTCTCAACTGATTCTTTCTTGAACATCCCTTCGATCTCTGAGCTAGCATTTTGATGATGTACAAGTTTTATTTTCAAGGATGTGTGTGAAATATGAGATTAAAACGGAACATTAATTTTATAAAATGTATTTGATTTATCATGGCAGAATTTAGGGAAGATCCTGTACACACACATACATACTGTACATCTGACTATATTCACTTTCACAAAAACTTAGTTTCAAGACTATGATTTGAGGCACACATGTACGCAAATGAAATATCCTTTTTTTTTCCTTCCTCTGAAAGTTAACAAAAAATATAATTCATTATTAAAATCTTTGTAGTTGTTTTATCACCTGAGTGTTTAACGTGCTTTGCAGCATGGAGAAAATAAGATTTTAATATAAATCTTCAAGAGACTATGATGTTCTGCAATGCACTAGTGGTAGAAATTAATATGCTTTGCTGAATTTGCAGTGGATATATATGTATGCTGTATGTACACTACTCCCTCCTACCCAAATGAATTTGTACACATACAGTTTAATGTCTGAAACCAAACTAAATGGTAATAGCAAGTACAAGAAGTGTAGAATGATTGTACTTACAGTGCTTTAAAATCCAATGCCCATATGTTTTTTTTTCTTTCACCCCTTACATGTATGCACACACATAATTTCTGACATTTTCCCCACTTCAGAATTTGATGGTGCTTTCTTAGTGAAGAAGTCATGAAATTTATGATTGAGTAATTGTCAGTCTGTCAAACCAGACATTTTTGTGTGCCAGAACTTTTCCAAAGGGGTCAGGATTCATGAAAGTTTTTCGTTCCGCAAAATAATACAAATGGCACATCATGGAATTATTGCTATTTGTGAAAGTTTCTATCCCCCAAAATGGCCGTAATATATGTGAAAGGTTCACGCCACAAAAATTTCTGGCTCTATAGTATTTCTCTCTAAATTTCTCTGTGAAACCATAACTGACATTCCAGTAACATTTAGCCTCTACACTGCGGTTTTTCAAATTTTTGAGAATTTGACTGAGACAATGTTCAATTTAAAGATCCCAAACTATTAAATTCAAGCAGTGCTTCTACTGAATGTACTGGGGGAAAGGTACAGTGGAAAGTATAGATACCAGTCTACATTTGAATACTGGTAAATGTATTCTTGGATATTAAATTTCTAACCAATGTGCAAACGTAGTTCATGTCAGTATCTTTATATGTACAAAAATGTTTTTAATTTAATTGTTGCATTAAATAACAGTGAATATCCCTGACTCTTTGTGACCATGCATACCATGTCATTGTATTTGTTTGCAGAGCGATGAGGAGTCCCTACCGCTAGCCCAGTCTCTCCTAGCTGCCCTATCGGACCTTCTCTTCTGTCCTGATTTCACTGTGGTAGCCGCCAAGAAAGCTGGACCTGTAAGTATTCCAACATAGCCAAGATCCATTGAGATCTCAATCTATTTGTCTCCAGCTGGACATTTTTAGAATGTAAGCCATTGCATGCTCAGCCTAATCAGGCTTGCGTCGACGTGTACATGCATGTGTGTAATACCCAAATGGAATCATATTCAACTAGAAAGGCCGTCAAAGGCGGCTGACCCACGCCTTAGCGGCGCTACAGAGTAGTTGCAATACTATACTAACTATGGGGTCAAAACTACAAGGTTACACAGAATTTGCAGGCGTCAACCGATCATCACCAAAATCTAATCGATTCTTTCCTGTCACTATCCGAACTGAAGTTCCACAGAATTTGCAGGCGTCAACCAATCGTCACCAAAATCTAATCGATTTTTTCCCTAATCGATTCTTTCCTGTCACTATCCAAACTGAAGTTCCTGTGGGGTCAAAACTTCAAGGTCACACAGAATTTGCAGGGGTCAACCGATCATCACCAAAATCTAATTGATTCTTTCCTGTCACTATCCGAACATTCCCTGAAAATTTGGTGCAAATCCGTTCACCCGTTCTCTAGTTATCTTGTACACACACAAACAAAGAAAGAAAGAAACAAACAAACATACAGAGCCCTTTACATAACCCTGCCGATTTTATCGGCATGGGTAACAAGTATTGTGAAATATTGAGGCAGAACTGACCCTGTGGGTAAAATATTAAAATCATTCCTGCATGTAGTTTTCTAATTTATTGTTAGTTATTAATAAGCACATGCACATGTCTTCCATAGATCTCTGTTTGAATTGTTCAATCTGAAAGAACTGTTTCAGTCAGCAAGTTTGCAGGGTTAGCTAAAAAATCCCTGCTCAGCATTTTTTGTTTTGTTTGTTGTTGTTGTCATTTTTGGGTTGATTTTTTTTTTGTGCTGTGCTTATTCACCCCTTTTGGGGCCAGTCTCTATAGTCTAGAACAGCATTCTTAAATTTAACTCACCATGTTTATTATAATTATAATTATTTATTAGAATAGAATAATTGATGTGTGTTGTCCAATTATTTGTCTGATCCTAGGAGAAGCCGGAGGACCCTCAAACCATAGACAGCTGTGAGTACATCTGGGATGCCGGGGTAGGATGTGCTACAGCCCCGCCCCACTTTGCCCACCTGGATCAGAACCGGACTGAGATCCTTAAGCTTCTCCTTACCTGCTTCTCAGAAACCATGTACCTCGCCCCAGCTAGTAAGCAACTTGGAAACATTGATAATATTATTGAGATGTTGTGTTCAGTTCTTTATACAGTGTACATGCATCTTTAAAACCGTGTACTCCCATCTAATAAGTATTCATCATTAGATTGGCAACATTGATGATACCGTGCATGTAGTGGTATTGTTCAGATCTTCCCCTTTCTGCTTCTCAGAAGCTATGTACCTCGCTCTTGCTGCACGTACATATAGTAAGTCATGATTTTGAAATTGGCAACATTGATAAAGAAATATTATTTTATGCAATCTTTTCCTTCCGTACATGAAGGGTAATAGCTAAAAAGGGACGTGGTTTAGGAATGCACAATAGACCCTTTAGACAGATAATGTTTACGTAGAATCTTTAATTAGTAAGTGTGGGGGCAAGTAAAGTGCCTGTCACTTTTTTTTCCACAAAACTGACTATCACAAACAAACACTGTTCCTAGAATTGATAAATATTTCACCATTTACAGGATCTGTTTTTACATAGGATCTTTTTAGCATTTCGCTGCCTGCTACGATCATTTCTTTGACAAAATTTGCCATTAGAACAGATGTAGTTCAAGAAAGTCTGTCTGGATTGATTAAAAAGCATTTAACCTCTCTAGTCTCTACTATCTCCATAAACATGTACATGTACAACCTTAAAAAACGTTAACACTTTGATTGTTCAATATACTGTGAGCATAGCTATATCCAGTTACCATCCCTCTTAATGAGTGGGAATACATGAATTTGAACTGGTGTTTGAAGTGGCACTTGAGCGAGGTCTTGTTGTTATAGTGAGGGCACTGCAGTGTAGTGTTTCCTTCCAGCCAAGATTTCCTGGTTATAAATTACGATGTTTATGTCTGTTGGAAATGAAGGCACTTTTTGCGCAGTTGCCTCTCTTGACCCAGGTTAGTTCAGTCCAGAAGTGAAATTTCCTGTATGCAGTTTGCGTAGTCCAAAGCTGCTGGAGCTAATACCAGTGTAAGAATGCCTGCATATTAGAGACAAGCAATTTTTCAAACTCATATTATTTCTACACCATCAATTTAGGAATTTGTTGTATTCATACGATACACCTAACACATTGTGTTAATTCACACCAAGTTATCAGACATTTACAGTGGAGCGTAGATGCTACTCTCAAGTTATCATATTTCAAACTTCAACCCTGTGCCCAAGACTAATATCAGTAACCCTAACCCCAACAATACAATGATGTAAAACCCCATTGCAACCATAACCCTAACCCGACATCTTTCAACAAAACATTAAAAGCCAGGAGCAAATTTCGGATTATCCTTTTTAAACCATCCATCTCCATATTATCAAAGAGTGTTTTTTTTTTTGTTTTTTTGTTTCATTTTGTTGATTTGTTGTTTTCTTTTTGTTATTATTATTATTATCATTTGATACTCTTTTTTACTTGTTCCGTGCCTTTAGGTGATGCACATAGCCTGCCCAATCAGTGGATCAGTTTCTTTTGTTCATCGGATAACAGGTGAGTCATTTGCACTTTGTATTGATTTAAATACAGTACATCACTGCAAAAACGAAGGCTGATGAGTTGTTGAAATGAAGACAAAAGACAAAAGGGGACACAACATCATACATCATACTACTAAAGTACTATTAGACAGAAAGGTTAAAGATTAAATTGTCCCTCTGGGAATTTGCCATATAAAGCAAACATCAGGTATTACTGTTCCATCGATCAATATTGCAATTTGTTGCATTCATCATTGTTAGTTTTGCACGTTATATATTTGTTTTATTTGATGAATCAAACACTAGACATGCTTGGGAATGTATTCATGATCTGGTATCTCAGCCCCTTATACAGTTTGATTTGATTTAATTTGTTTTTACTTCATACGTGCTGAATGCTAAAAGTAACATTTTGCACTGCTGTATTGGAAACTTGTACATAAAGACTGTTGCAAAGTAATTATCACAAATAGTGGTCTTAAATTGTTAGATACATCTTTATTTTGATATTTCATATATTGTTTGTAGACTCCAGCCCAAGTTATAGTATGCAACAGTTTGAATAGAAACATAATTAAAGAACAGGTGTAGTTACTATTAAAGGTTCTTGGCCTTTTAATGAAATCACAAGAATAGTTGAGCATAGGACCGCAGGCCACAAGTGTGATATCTTTCCCATGTCTTTTGAGACACAACCCCCTCCGTTCATCACCATGTTAGATATTGCCTGTACCCATGGCCCAGTGTGCTATGATGCACCCCATAACCATCTACTGTAAATGCAGAAATAATCGCGGTACATTAATTTTTGCGGATTTCGCGCCATTTTCGGCGGACGCGAATTCTAGAACACGCGAAAATATTAGCACGATTTCTTATGCTTGTTTTCAATGGACGCTGCATTGCGCGCTTCATCTGATTGATACGTGTTTGCATCCAATTTTAATTTAGAGTGTGAGTGAGTAATTGTGCAGCGCGAATTCAAGAACCCGCGAATATGTTTTTGGGTCGCTCAGCGCGAAAATTTAATCACGCGAAAATAACAGTACAGCACTACCCTAAGTTTTGCTTATCTCTGACTCGTGAGAAATCTCAAAGTGATCTTTCGTTCCCATTTTTTTTCAGACACGCCTTAGCCTAGTTCATATCCTCAACATAGTGTGCTTATAACACTGGGCTTCTAACACTGGGCTTCAATATGTCCCATACATGTAGTCATCTACAGTACTCTTTATAGACAACTTTCCCATCACATGCCAAACATTATCTACCCCACTGCTTAGCTCAGACTCCTGATAATTTTCAAGGTAATCTTTTTTTCTCGTCTCTTTTCATACATGACTTACATAACCCCTCTTCACCTCTGTGTGAAACATAGTCTGTGCTTATGATCCTGTGGGCTCCAGTACCCCCTGCCCCTTACTGTACTTGTCTAATGGGGTGTTGCAAGAAAGTTGCGATTGATTGCAAGTTGCAACTGATCGGTACTGACCAATCAAAATCATTGTTACAAGCGCATCTTCTTGAATGGGCAGACCCTGAACCAATCAGAATGGTTGTTCTAATTTGCTTTACAATTGATTGCAACTTTCTTGCAACACCCCATAAGTCTAAGCTGTAATGCGATGGTGTCTTTTCCCGTCTTTTCTCAGACACGCCCTACCCCTGTTCACCTCCATGTTGAACATAGCCTGTGCCTATGACCCTGTGGGCTACGGTATGCCATACAACCACCTCCTCTTCTCAGACACCAGGGAACCACTGGTAGAGATCGCAGCTCAGATCCTCGTTGTCACCCTTGATCATGCCAACCCTCACAACGTCGCATCATCGGTGGACGGGGCGGAAGAGGTTCATGAGGTATGTATATATGCTTTACTACATGTTTTTTTTTGAGCGTGTAGTCTTGCTTTTGTCTTCAACTCGATCTACAGGTTGGGAAGGTTGGTTGGTTTTCACTTTTCAGTATGGACAGTTTACTTCTGGTTATCCCCACCCTGGATCATGTTCAACCCTCACACTATCCCTGTGTCAGTGGACTAGGCATAAGAAGAAGTTTATTAGGTACAATGTATCTTACACTCTTTACTATGGCACATGTGTTACAAAGTTATAAGCTTTATATGGATTGCTCGTTGTGCTAATGACAGTTTGCTGTCCCAGTAGCTACTGTAAAATTTCTAACTGTTCTTCAAAGCAAGCTTGTCTTGGCAAGTGATGGGTTGGCGATATTTGATTCTTGTATAACACTCATATCACAACAAATCTGTGCTCAACCCCCCCCCCCCCAATATTTAGACATAAGCAAACAATAATATATCTAGATGAATTTTTCAGAATTTACACTATTTGTTCTTGCAAAGGAAGAAGATCACTGAACAGTTCTCGTAAGCTCCACTTACGTAGAGCTCTAAGCTCCATTTAGAGCCTTGCTCTCGATGATTTGATGGGAGTGTTTTGAGATTGACCAGAAAATTGCCATTTGAGGGCTATTTTTTGTCTACCAAGATTTCTGTGTGCAGACCGCTCATTTCTGATTGTCACCTAAAAGGAAATGCAAATGCTTTTTGTGTTTCTTTTAGCCCAGTCACATGAAATCTTTTGTATGTTGCAGGGAGTGTTACCGGAGAACTTGTTTGTGAACTACCTATCTCGCATCCATCGTGAGGAAGATTTCCATTTCATCCTGAAAGGCCTCACGAGACTCCTCAACAATCCTCTCATACAGGTAATGGTTCTATGACACATGCTTCATCGACTACATGTATTATTCTGCAATCAATATCCTACTTCAACCCTGAACCAAGCACTGTGTCCCGTATCTTCTAATGCCGCCTAACGTTAAGCCAGGCTAAGTGCATATATTTAATCCACCGAATTATGAAGTGCCAAATGTTACCCTCTTTTAATACTTCTAATCACCATGGTTCTGGAACTACAGGCAAACCTGTCTATAGTGGCCACCTGTCTTTATAGCGGCCACTTGTCTATAGCGGCCACCTGCTTATAGCGGCCACTAAAAATCCCCCGCAGAAAAATTACTGTGTTGTAGACCCTGCATATAGCAGTCACCTGCCTAACGAGGCCAGCGGCCACCCATTACCGTATAGTCGCGTGTACACGGCGCACACGTATATAAGGCGCATCCATACTTTCGACCCTCTGTATTAAAAAAAAAAATATTGCCGTCTTTGCACATGGCGCGATTCTATCGCGTGATAATACATACGAGGCTCGGAATCGGCCCCAGAATGAGTGAAAGTTTGAACTTCCAGTCATATCAGCGCCGCTACTTAGCTCCGCAAAAATCTATCAGTACATATGTATACAGTGTGTGTATACGTAGGGGTATGTGTGTGTACAACGCCGTTAATAGCGCACACTTCATTGTATGAGCAAGACAGGGAAACTCACGCGGGAGAGCTTGGAAGAGAGAGAGCGTGAGCGAGGGAGCGAGATGAATATTTAGGGGGCAGGGCTAGGGACAGAACATAATATATCATTGCTGGTTTGCATATCTAAATCCGGTGTAATAATATAAAAATTAATGAAACAAATCAACGAAATTTACTCCGGAATGGAAACTCGGCGTTTGAAGAACTAACAACACCACACACACAAACACACCAAAAAATAAAAAATAAATAAATCACGGAAAAAGAAAAAGTCTGAGAAGAAAATATAAAATGAAAAGATAGCTTTCAGGTCTTTAGAAAAATTCGAGGCACAAATTTATTCATTGTTAGAGTACATCAGAATTAAGAAATATTAAGATAAGGAATAGTAATAATTTTCTTTAAAAGTAGGCCTACCGAAAGAGGGAATTTACGAAGAAAAAACCTAGATCAAATATCAAAAGCAATGGTCAACAATTAAGCCTGCCCCTCACTTAAAAATATAAGACATTGAAGAACTATAAAGGAAAACCCCTCCAAAATTTGAGGAAACAAATATTATTCATACCACAGTGACGGTACAAAATAATAATTCAAACTAGGCTACCAATCGGAAGAAAAATTATTGTTCGTTAGAATCGAAGAAAAAAAAATGGCGCCCGTAGGTCACATGTAAAATAGAAAAAGGAAGATGCCAGAGGCCGTTTATAAGGAGAGCTGTAACACGCGCATAATAATCCTACACGTATGCTGTCTTTGTGTAAAACATGGCGGATCAGTGTAGATACTCTGTGTAGCTAGCTCATGCCGTTTATCGCTCGCGCGCCACCTCTTGGTCATACCACGTACAGTCATCTACAGCCACCTTGCGAACAAATGAAAAAGACGATCTATTTTCATCATTATAGCCGCGAATTCAATCTGGTTTTCGTCATTACAGTTATGAAAGTGAAGCTTAGACTAGGATTATACTGGCCATGTATGTAGAATTTCGATAATTGTTTTATAAAGCGGAGTTTTTAATATAAAAATCGGACAATTGTCGTTCAACTGCACACTACCCCGATACAGTGCAATGACATAGGCCTAGTGTTACATGTGATATGTCCAGCCGCGCCGGGGGCCTGGGGCGGCGGGTAGCGCTGGCGGGCAAGACCCAGTAAGAGCTGCATTTCGTTGTCATTTCCTTGTACTCGTTTATATGGCGCACCCCGACTTTTGACATTCTCTGCCATGAAAAAAAGTGCGCCGTATACACGCGACTATACGGTATGTTTCCCGTGGTCAATATCTGACCGCATATAGCGGCCACTAATATCGAGTCGATCCGTAGCTTCATGCACAAAAAAGTTAGCTTTTGCCATTTAATAAAGCCGTGAGCACCTTCTATCGTTTGCTCTCATAAACAGTTAGAACTTCTTTTAAACCGTTCGAAAGACAAATATTTATTGAATGAAAATTGATTGCATGATTTTATTCAAAAAACTTATTATACACTGTAAGTGTAATTTATTGACAGGAAGCAAAAGCATGATTAGACATCATTTTTAAACTATAAAAATCAAGAACAGCAGTCTACCGCGGGTGGTACGTGCGTGGTAATTTGAGGGAAAATTCATTTTACACAGATTGATCGTAGATCTATTGTTTTTCTCATTTATTGACAACAAAGCACATTATTTTGGCATTTTATATTTCATATGAAATGCTATACAAATCTGTAGATCTATGGCTTATTTTCCTAAGTGACATGGATGCATGTACACTACAAGTGATGTTGTTACGTGTATGTGCAAAAATTCAAAACGGCTGCCGACCTGTCTGTAGTCGTCACCTGCCTAGAGCGGCCACTTTTGCTGTTTCCCTTTGGTGGCCGCTATAGACAGGTTTGACTGTACATGCAAATTATACACAAACTTGTCACAATAGAATTGATTTCTATGCTCATTTCTTGCCAAAAAATAATTTTGCTTCTCTATTTTGTTACATCAATATATATACAGGACTTAGGGCTTGACAAATGGCTTTCCATAAATTAGCGGCCTAAGTTAAGCCACGATTAACTTGGGCCACTTTCGGGAAACACAGGCCTATATGCCTAACCCGGCCCCTTAACCTAAAACCCAATCACAACCCTTACCCTAACCTTATAACTTGAACAAAATAAAGTCCAGAAACAATTATCACTGGACTTAGTGTTGGATAAACATTTTTATTTAGAGATGTCATGGTCTAATTCTGGGTGTTTGATGAACTATGTAGTCCATTAGTTTAGCCATGGCACTAATATACTATGGAAAGACGTTGATCTTCTTGTCCTGCAGAGATGAAAAGGATACGTGAGGAATAATCAGTTACTGGTTCTCTTCTAGAAGATGTTGGACAACAAGAAGTCCTGAAGTTCTCAGTCCCTCCTCTTGAGCAATACAATATTACATTCTTGTATTTTTTTTCTCTAGACCTATCTCCCTGGTTCCACCAAGAAGATAGCTTTTCATCAGGAATTACTGGTCCTCTTCTGGAAGATGTGTGACCACAACAAGAAGTTCCTGTTCTATGTCCTCAAGAGCAGTGATGTCTTAGAGGTTCTTGTTCCCATTCTATACCATCTCAATGATGCAAGAGCTGATCAGTGTAAGACACCCCATTTGAATAAAGATTATTATATTAATAAATAAAGATTATGTTATGAATAAAGATAAGAGAATAAAAAATGTCCTAGATGTTTTGCATTGTTCAGTAATCTACAGACACCATAAAACATTTTACAATTCTCAGATATACCGTCCTTTAATAAACATGAATTGCTTGCATGCAAGATTCCCACAAAAGAAACTCTAATTTGACCGGCATAAAATGAGCAAAGACATAAGTTTGAGCTGTTAATAATGAATAATTATGTACGTAAATTATCTGAGATAAAATCATAAGCGGGATGCATATGTTCAGTACAGAGGGTACAAATTGCTTTCCAAGGCATTGCTAATGCAGTAATTGACAGAAAGTTACTAATATTTTCAATATTTTGTTTTGCCATTTTGAAAGCAAAGATTAGTGATAAGTGCTAGGTGAAATGTACATTGGTAAACTAATTGTAAACATGCACAATTCAGCTAATCGTTGCAAAGCATTACTGAAATAAAACCATTATTAAAGTGAATTAAATAAAACAGTAGGAAATCAAGACTCATAAGTCTTGATGATGTGGCTTGTTTTTACAGCTCGTGTTGGTCTGATGCACATTGGTGTTTTCATTCTTCTGCTCCTGAGCGGAGAGAGGAACTTTGGTGTTCGTCTCAACAAGCCGTACAGCGTACGAGTACCCATGGACATTCCAGTCTTCACAGGCACTCATGCAGATTTCCTCATCATTGTAAGTTACAGGGGGTTTTGAAATTTTTACTCTCTTTTGTGTAGTGTAAATGAGGACAAATTTTGGCAACATTTATATTATCCTCTTGTATTTTGTTTGAAAAGTGAAACCTACCTCTTTAATCTTTTGGGGACATATTTAGTTTGAAGTACAAACTATTCCATAGAACCGAATTGCACTTATGCATTATTCTTATCTTTTTTCTGTGTAATGTGCAGGTATTCCACAAGATCATCACATCTGGACACCAGCGATTACAGCCCCTCTATGATTGCCTCCTCACCATCATTGTCAATGGTAAGGTTAACCCTATTCCAACTGGGCTATTTGACCCCCTGTTTTTACTGGGGGGGGGTCAATCTGACCCCCCCCTTCAGATCTCGGCCGCTGATCGCGCGATTGCCGCGAAATTTTACCTGAACATAGAGCCGGATGTAAGCTACAAGATTTAAGGAAATTATTGATTTTCTAGTTTTAATTAATTAATTTTCAAATTTATGCATGAATTTATGTTTTTGCCTGTAACTCCATAAAAAAGGCTGAAAGAATGCTAATTTTTTGTGTCAGTATTCCTCAAGACACATTGAACAATTTCCTTGCAAAAAAAATTGACAATCAAAATTAATTTCTTATGTTTTTTATTGTTTTGCTAATTTCTTATGTATTTTATTGTTTTTTCGATCTTTTGTTTTCTATTGTTTTTTTGCCGAAATTTATTGGGGACAGTTTTTCAAGCTTATTTACATTAGAATAAATTAATTTCAATGATTTAAATTTGAAATAATCTAATTAATATCAATTTAACTCCAAAACAGAATTTGCATTGGATTTGCACACAAAATCACAAATTTGAGCTGTTTTGGGGCCGACGTGCATGTACAAAACATTATGTAATTTCGGAACGGTCTACCCGGACATCGCAAATTTGGTCTCAAAATATGCGGGAGACTTCGAAGAAAAAAGTCATGAAATGGCGCGGCAAAATCTTTGCGCGTTGCAGAATTATCGCGCAAAATGTTGAGGGGGGGGGTCAAATTGACCCCCCCCCCCCCCAGTAGGAATAGGGTTAAATCCTATAGATGCCTCTAATTGTAGTGTTCTACAATAATTAAAAAAATAGGTATTTCTACTACAGTTGTTGCTCTTTACCCAGGTTTGTAAGTAGATATCTACATGTAATTATTGTGATGATATACAGCATCTATTTGTGGATTGCAGGGTTAACATGAAATGGTGGTTCATGCACTTGACTTTCCAATTAAAGAGATAGTGTTTTTATCCTGGTGTGGTGCTTGCTGTGCATGTCCGTAGACAATGCATTTTATTTACAACTTCCTCTTAGCCCAGATTTCCCCTGGTAGCATTTCTCTTGTAAATATGTTTTGCGCTAATGTATGAAACAACAGGCAGAAGTGTAGCCAGGATAATAATTTCACAAGTGGATTTTATGTAATATATTTTGATATGTAACATGAACTATACAAAACTGAAATTATTTTATTGTTCTAAACTCAATTTCTTACCATGATTATAATGTAACAATATGCTAGCCTGTTTTTTGTTTGTTTGCTTTTTGTTGCTATTTGTGTGTTTTTTTGCATTAGTTGTATAAGAAAGCACTTTATAACATGTTGGTCCAAAATATATCAAATAAAAACTTACAATGCAGGCACTACTATTACAGTAGAAAACCTCTTCACTGATTAGAGATATCTATTGTGGATATCTAGTGAATTCTACTAAACCTTTTAACTCAGTTTTGGAGGGTCAAGCAATTTCCTATTGATCTATACTATATGAATGAACGAATTGCAAGGGTTATGAGTTTGTTGATTTTGTGCTTATTTGAGAAATACCCATTCATTCCTTCAATCAGTAGTAGCAGCTTAGGCCTATTTGGGGTTTTAAGTAGCCAGTGAGTCTATTGATGAACTGGGAGCTCTTTTATATTGGGGTTAGGAGGCTGTTTGTTTGATATCTTGCCTTTGATAAGAGCATGTGAGTCATGTATTGTGTTCTTGGTGAACAATAGCAAAGGTCCTTTGTGCTTAAAAGAATAGATGTCTACCATAACTCGCAGTCAGAGAGGGTTATTTACCCTGCAGGTACCACAGTCCTAGAAGCTAGTAACCATATAGGCTATATGTGCATGGTACAGTATTCTTGCCTGTAATAATTACCGACCAGGGGGGTGTTTCATAAAGCTGTTCGTAAAGTTACGAATGACTTTACGAACGACTGGAACATGTTCTTGGGTGCTATACTAATCAGATTCTCAATCATTTAGCACAAGAACTGATCACCAGTCGTGTGTAAAGTCGTGCGTAACTTACATGTACAAACAGCTTTATGAAACACCCCCCAGATTTGCACACTTACATGTACTAGCAAACAACTTTGGCATGTTTTTTGTTTGTGTCCCAGAAATATCTGTTGTTACATGTATGTAGCTGACTAATATCAGACAATTTTTGTTCAAGTTCATTTCATTTTATTACTCTTTTGACTGCAGTCTCTAAAAGTTGTTGAATGCAAAATGACATTTTAATGCATGTAACATAGTATACATGACTGTTTTATCAATAGAATAATATTTTCAGAACTATACAGTATTGATCATTTTTTAAGTACATGGAATCCCATATCATATCTCAACCCCATAAACACTTTATGGAAATACCAAGGTACATGTATCTGCTTGACCTTTACTTGACAGTTTGAATTTCAAATGTTGGTGATGTGTATGCCCCTGGCCCTAGAAAAGGCATTTTGTATAGGCAGTGTCTCCTAACTAGTATGTAAGAATAGAATTTTTCCTTGAAATGCACTGTGAGCTTATACATGTACATGTAGAATCTGCCAGAGATAAAGGCAGTGTTATTGCATGACACTCTTGAAGCACACCTACATTTACTTGTATACAAATTAATACATTTTTAGAGCATTTTATATACATAAAAGGAAAACCTACAAAAAATAACCTACTAATAATGTATATTAGCTTCATGAAAACATGTATGTTTGAAGCATTACAAGTACCTGGTATCTTTTAGTAATATAAACCTCCCCAGTCCCAATTATCACTGGTTTCTTTCTTTGTTATTTCAGTGTCTCCCTATCTGAAGAGTTTATCCATGGTGTCTGCAAACAAGATGCTTCATCTCCTGGAGGCATTCTCCACCCCGTGGTTCCTCTTCTCCAGCCCATCCAACCATCATCTCGTCTTCTTCCTCCTGGAGATCTTCAACAACATCATCCAGTATCAATTTGACGGTAAGTGCTCTCTGCCGAGTTAGCATGCAACATTTTCACCAACTCTGTATAATCCACCTTACCAAATTGGCAACATTTAACAATGCAATGTCAGAGGTTCAAATGATTATCTTACCCAGTCTGAAATTGCCTTTGTCACATGTATGCAGTAGCATTTTATATAAATCTAGAAATGATTTTAAAGTTGTTTCAGATATTGCTCTTCTGCAAAAAAGATATTCTGCACAATGTCTTTGCAATAACTTACAAACTGTTGATACAAGATACATGTAAGTATCTTAAAATAACTACATGTATACAGTCATACTTGCTCACAGTTTATGACCGCTTTTCAAAAAGTACCACTGTTTGCACTTATTGTAAGGGCAATTTGAACACATATATGTACATGTAGCAATAGGCTTAATAGTGAAAGCTTGAATATCAGAGAAAGATATTCGCAAAAGTTTCAGAAAATCATACAAGAAATTCATATCAAACAATTTTAGATAGTCAGGACTATTAAATGTGTGCTTTCCTGAGAATCTTGGAAGCGCCAAATTTGTGCTGACTGATTTCAACCTGTTTTACCTGCTGTATTGCTTACCCAAAAATGTATCTTGTATTGACTTGTGCTTTGACCCTGTATATACAGTTAATGATCATTTCTGAATAGTCGCTGGATTTACTCCGATATTGTTTCTGTTGGGGAAAGTGCTTATTTGACATTTGCTGTACTGTTAAAAGTGGAAATATATTTCGTTATTTCACTACACATTTTTTTCTTCTCTTCTTTCTGTTGCTTTAAATGGTTTTAAAATCTGGATTTGGGTTTTTTTACCGAATAGATTTTTTTTGGTATGAATGGTCTCGTGTATTTATCGTTTGTTATCACAGGCAACTCCAACTTGGTCTACACCATCATCCGCAAGCGTACAGTGTTCCATCAGCTGGCTAACCTCCCCTCCGATCAAGCCTCTATCTCCAAGGCCTTGGCTAAGAGGAGTAAGAAATTGAGCCCTTCCCCAGCCATGGACTACCCTGAGGCCGCATCCATGGAGGGCTCCATGCAGGCTGCCGATGCAGAGCCAGGAACCCTGAAAGCTACCCTTCTTGCTACACCAGGTAAGGATTCATTGCTGGTGGATGTATCATTGAATTCCACTTAGAATCTTCCATGTAACAAGTGAAAAGCATAAACTTACAGCCACTGATAAGGAGTCATACCTTATTTATTTGTAAGGGAGCACACAGAAAGTATAATCAAATGAACCTCAACTTACAGTGAAAAAAAAAGAAGGTTTGAAAGGAAAGAAAAGTTTGGTGGTCAAAATAGTGAACAGGTGAAACATTTCTTCTTGCCATGAATCTTAGCTATCAAAAATCACTACCTTGTAAAGTGCCTCCTTGTTGTTTTTACACCGAGTCACTTCTCTGTGCTAGATAAGAGTTTTCAGACAAATTGGCGTATCTCATGGTTTGTGTAAAAGTACCTGGATAACCGTGCTGTATTTTTCAATATCTCATGGTTTGTGTAAAAGTACCTGGATAACTGTGCAATATTTTTCCACTAGCGTATCTCATGGTTTGTGTAAAAGTACCTGGATAACCGTGCAATATTTTTCCATATCTCATGGTTTGGGTTGCGCGTGACGCGTAAAAAAGCGAATAAGTGTTTAAATACGCAAAGGTTAAGACAATGGATGTATGCGCGCAGCTTTTCTTTTGTGGGACACAAGGGTATATCGCACTTGCTTTGAAAATATTTCACTCGTTGCGCCGACTCGTGAAATATGCTTATCAGCTCGGGCGATATACCCTTGTATCCCACTCAAGGCCATTCAATATTATATAAATAATTTCACATGCAGATATTTTCGCGAAATACTGACCCAAAGACATTTTGCTTTTGCAAATGACCTGCAGGTTACTCATCCTTACTTCCATACACTTAACTCACAAGCTGTTACTAATATTAGAAAACGCACAAACTGGTTTTGCATGGTGCATGCATGCGTTGGCTGCATAAAATGAATGTGCCAATGCACATATACATACACAGTACCGATACATCAGTAAAGTGGAGGTACGCATGGGTACCTCTAAAGCTCGCTACTGCACTACAGATATTTTCGCGGTCTGAAATGAAATACAACGGTGGTAATATTTCTATGTTGTTCAATTCGCGATTTGTGGATGATTTCCAAAATGTGTGGAAATGAAACCCCTGCGAAAATATTCTCTAATACAGCATATAGTCTGTTTGTTTTTTATCTAGGATGTAAAAAAAGTAAAGTTAGGTATACATATTAGATTGTTGGGTGGATGGTAACTTCGGGTCTACAACTTTCCTTGTCCTCACTTTAACAAAAGTGTATGCTTGTCCTTAAAGATAAAGTTGAGATCTGGGTAAGATGTAACATAATTTGTGAGCTTTCTCATTCCTTTTATGTTAATTTGGAAGAACATCACAGTAGAAATGTCCAATGAAAAGGATTGCTGTTTAAATACCCTAAATAGCTGATCAGAAGTGTTTGGGCCGAACATGCCACGTGTGTGTGCAGTCCCATATACCCATTTCTGTGTGCAGTCCAAGTGCTTTTCAGCGCGATCGGGTCAATATCTTATTATTTTGATGCTTCCAATTCCTCACATTATTACAGTGATTCTCATGCATACATGATCAACCTTTCTCAAATGCTTTGCAACAGTTTTTTTCACAATGGAATCGCATGAACAGAATTCAACTTTATCTTTAAACGACCAGGGGACTTGCAGCTTTTGGTAATTTACTGACAAGGATTCAAATGCCTTGGTTTATCATCACTGGTATATCATTGTATCTTTTTGTGGATTCAGGTGTGTCCATGATGACAGAGACTTCTAAAGTGATGCCTGGTGAAGCGGCTGCAGCAGCAGCTGCCAGCATGGAGAACAGTAATGCCGAAGCCCTCGCAGGTGGTGGTGGTGACAACATGGCACAGAGTGTAAGTTATACATGTACCTTCCTCTTCTCTATGATTTCAACTTTAGGCCCGTATTCTCAGTGCAGCCTAACTTTAGGCCTGTATTCTCAATGACAGACTAACTTCAGGTCTGTATTCTCAAATGCAGCCTAACTGTAGGCCTGTATTCTCAAATGCAGACTAACTTGAGGCCCGTATTCTCAAATGCAGACTAACTTGAGGCCTGTATTCTCAATGACAGACTAACTTCAGGTCTGTATTCTCAAATGCAGCCTAACTGTAGGCCTGTATTCTCAAATGCAGACTAACTTGAGGCCCGTATTCTCAAATGCAGACTAACTTGAGGCCTGTATTCTCAAATGCAGCCTAACTGTAGGCCTGTATTCTCAAATGCAGACTAACTTGAGGCCCGTATTCTCAAATGCAGACTAACTCGAGGCCCGTATTCTCAAATGCAGCCTAACTGTAGGCCTGTATTCTCAAATGCAGACTAACTTGTCTTTAGGTCTGTATTCTCAAATGCAGCCTAACTGTAGGCCTGTATTCTCAAATGCAGACTAACTTGAGGCCCGTATTCTCAAATGCAGACTAACTCGAGGCCCGTATTCTCAAATGCAGCCTAACTTGAGGCCTGTATTCTCAAATGCAGACTAACTTGTCTTTAGGTCTGTATTCTCAAATGCAGACTAACTTTAGGCCCGTATTCTCAAATGCAGACTAACTTGAGGCCTGTATTCTCAAATGCAGACTAACTTGAGGCCCGTATTCTTAAATGCAGCTAAATCAAGTGCGGGGACGTTTCATCAAGTGTCTTGTCAGTGATTTTTACCAAAAAGAGTCAACCTCTTCACCCTGTACAAAAAAACCATCACTCTGTAACTAAATGATAATACAGAAAACTTGTCTTTATGAAATTGTTTTGATTTTGTGAGCAGATTCATTTTGTTGATTTATTTTCATTTTCAGGATTATGGTAATTTCTACGAAACTTAGGGGTTGAAACTTTGCCTTCCACAAAATAATGGAACATGTTCAAGCCAGGTTATCATAGACCTCTTCCAATAATATAGTTCATGGGATTTACAGTTCTCTTATGATTAGGATGATGTTGCCCTGTTTGTAGCTTGGCAATGAAGGAATTTTTACCAAGATAGTGTAAAACCAAAACTTTCGCACGCATTTAATGTTCGCACTTTCGCAAGGGGTTCAGATTCACCAAAGATTCATGCTGCAGAAAACACTAAATTTTTGCAAATCGTGAAAGATTATTGCTATGGAAATGGCTGTCGTTTACAATTCGCTAAAGTTTCATGTCGCGAACGTTCCTAGTTTTACAGTAGTGAGATTTGATCTATTATTTTCTGTTTCAATGTTTTATGTATAGATTCAGAGTGCCGTCTCCCCTCAGAGCGACACAGAGAGTCACACATCAGAATCCAGCAGGATACCACCTCAAGACGGCCAAGCGAGGGCAGGTTTCAGTAGCGAGGACTTCCGTCCAGCTGCCCTGCAGAGGACAGGATCAACGTCATCCAGCGCTGCAGCCAGCGTGGCAGGGGAATGGAGACCAACTCCAGAATGGGTAAAGAAATTTAATAAAAATAGATGATAAAGACTGAATTTTTAAAAGCTAACATCTAAGTTTCTTGATTAATAGCATTTCGACTTGAGAGTAGTCAAGTCATTGAAACACTTGGCTGGGGATGTGGAGGTTGCGAGTTTGAACCCTGACGCATCAAGAACATCCTTTGGCAAAACATTAATCTAAACTTGCCACTCTTGATAATGGGTAGGGATGTGGGTACCTCGTAGGATACATTCATTGAATGCACTATGCATGAGTGCTGGAGCTAAAGCCAGGCTAATAATTTCCAAAGCATTTTGGAAGCACACATAGAAATCTGATATCATAATGTGATGCACTGTAAAGGAAGACACTACGATTATTGTGAACAGAATAAACTACATGTAGTTTGGAAAGACAAGCCTTCAAGGGGTTTCAGCCATTATGCCTGTTTGCATTTGGTTATTAAACTCATGAACATTTGTTTCTATAACTTCACTATCTTGAGAATCACATAATAATTTGTATGAAACTGTGTTGTTTCTTTTGATTTTGACTTAATCTATCTGTCCAAAAACATGTTAATATCTTTACATAGAGTGGACAAATTGTATGTTTTCTTAATATTATTAAGGTCCATTTAAGGAATGTTTATCTAGAATTGAACTAACTGATTATTTATTACTGTCATTAGGTCCAGTCTTGGAAACAGAAGCTACCCCTCCAGACCATCATGCGTCTTCTTCAGGTCTTGGTCCCACAGGTTGAGAAAATCTGCATTGATAAGTAAGTGCTCTTTCAATCCTCAGTTCACAGTTTGTTTCAATCAAGATAGGTACAAAAAAAAAACAGTGACTGGTCACATAATATGTACCTAGCCCGACCAGATGCCGTGCTTCGCACAGCGTCTGACAAGGACACATAGACTTTCATTGCGACACCCCTCAATGTCACTAAAAACAATGTACAAAATGAATTTAAAATGTATGTGAACTTCCAATTTTATCGATTTCTTGGATGGATTTGTTGAAGTTCAATCCCCAGCAAGCCATCAGAAAGTGCAGCGCTGTATATAGTTACGCACGGGTGCGACTTTTCAAAAAGTGCAGCGCGATTACATTCCATTAAGGACTGTGGGCAGATGACGCAATAAATCATCGTTTTTGGTAAGTTGTAAGTTGGTTAACTAAATTTAACTTAATGAATGCAATCAATCAATAGTTGAAGTTTTATTTAGTTTAATTTTTAGATGAAAAATATATGTAATTTCAGCGAAAAGCATGTATTCACACTTTTGTAGTCGTGGTTCGCAACGCTAGAGAATGAGTAGCTGGTACAGCGCTGTCGCGAATAGTTAATATGTACCATACCTGGACAGACGAAGCATTATGAAGTTACTTTTATATTGTATTTTGTATGATTGAAACCTGTAATATATAAATAAAGGTCTGACAGCTTAGACTGGCAGAGGGAATCTTCAAGTTTGTTCGGCATGTTGAATAATCCACTGCAATTATAATAATAATAATAATATTCTGGA
This sequence comes from Heliocidaris erythrogramma, assembly GCA_025617745.1. Lineage (NCBI taxonomy): Eukaryota > Metazoa > Echinodermata > Echinoidea > Camarodonta > Echinometridae > Heliocidaris > Heliocidaris erythrogramma. The sequence goes on along the minus strand of CM046857.1, from coordinate 27,606,600 downwards.
TTTATATAGAGCCTAATACATCTACGATGTCTCTAAGCACTTTACAGACATATTATTACCCTGGTCATGAGTTCATGGCTTGCCTGCACACAATGTGTACACCTTCTCCACTCCCTGGGGAGCGTTTCAGCCAGGTGCCTTTTGCAAATTTTTAAAAGAAATACCTTAAATAGAAATTTGGAGAATTGTCAAAGATGGCCCTGTGTGTGGAAAGGAAATTTTTACAAATTGTGAATCTTGACCATGAGCAAAAGTTGCAAAATTTTCTTGCATGCTTATGTTTTTGGATTTACAGTATTCTCTAACATTGACATTTCTTCCCTCTCTCTATTACAATACACACCTGGTTGATTAAGATACAATTTGTTTGTGTTGCTATTACAGAGGCCTAACAGACGAGAGTGAGATCTTGAAGTTTCTCCAGCATGGCACGCTGGTTGGTCTTCTTCCCGTTCCACACCCTATCCTCATTAGGAAGTACCAGGCTAACAGTGGGACTACGCTCTGGTTCCGAACCTACATGTGGGGCGTCATTTACCTCAGGTAAGAATCCCATATTTTCAGAGTATTCTACATATTAAGTGGATGTGTTCATGGAACTCTTTCTGATCTGCCTTGTCTCTTTTCCATGCAATACATGTGGACATTTGTGAAATTGTAAAGTAGAATTCTGTTTTTCTCTCTCTCTCTTTCTTCCCTGTTGTCTCACTTCCTTTCTCTCCCCCCCCCCCCCTTTCCTCCCCCCCCCCCCCGTCACTTTTCTCTCTTTGCTCTTTTCTGTTATTGTTCTCTGTCCTCTTCACTCCCTCCTTTTATTATGTCTCTTCTCTCTCTCTCTCTCTCTCTTCGCTCTCTCTGTTCACCTATCTTCTTCAACTTTCTCTTGTTTTCTCTGTCCTTTCCTTCCTTCCTTTATTTATCTGTCTCACACTCACAGGCATAAGCAGATAAATTGGGGTATCTCTGTTAGTTGTTTCCTTTAGTGTGTGTTGTATTATTGTTTTATTACATGTATTTCCCATGGTTAGTAGTCTGTGTAATTGTTTTCTCTTCAGTTGAGATCAAAACACTGATATTTCTTTGCTCAATGAGGGCACTTATTTGTCATGGAGTAGTTTTTTGTAGACAAATGTATTTCCAGGGATTTTTTTTTAAAGACTTCCTTAGTGTTTCATGGCACATACTTCAAAAGAAAAGTCTTTGTGCATAGTTTTTTTAGCAGGGTTGGATTTTCATCTAAATCTGTGGACATATATTGGATGAATGGTATTGGCGTACATTCTCTCTTAAACTGCTTTTGTAAACTGCTTTATCATATTTTTATATCACCTTGTTGTGTACTTGTTCAAAAATGTCCACTGAAGTAACATTGCACTTGCAAATTTGCTGAAGCATCATTTTGTAAAATGTTTTTGTGTTAAATGTTTAATAGCTAGCAAAAATGAGTCAAGACATGAGATCCAGTAAAAGCATTGCAGAAATATTTCTTTGAGGGCCTTGCCCTCTTTCCACATTCGGCTAATCTGTTCTAATTATAAAAAAAGTAGTGGGATTGGTGCGCATAAGTTTGGTGATTTTCTTGACACCTTGTTCGCATAGAATAAACACTGCCTTCGATGATGAAACCTATAATTATGGCAGTGAGCTGTGAAAATGGATAAAGACATCTTCAATTTGATGACCTGACATTTACTACAGGCTATATGTTGTCCAATATAGGGTTAGAATACTTACACATTGAGGTTTTTGTGTTAGAGTAAAGGGTTAGGTATAGTGACATTAGGGATTTGATTTGTGTTAGAAATTGACCAGTTACAGATAAAATTTGAGTTCTGGTCATGGGATTGAATTGTGAAAGAAACTGTCTCAAAGCAATTGGGAAAGTTTGATCATGTCTACATAAATTTTTTTTTATACTGTGGAATCACTAAAATGATAAGAAATTGACTCAATCCTGCTCAGAGTCATGTGCACTGCACACAGAAATGTGTATATGGGACTAAACACGAATGTTTGGCCAAAACATTTCAGCTGTTTTGTGTCATATTTTGACTGTGAGGGCATTTGAAAAGAATTTTTTTCAGGGGTCATATCTACTATGATAATCTTTCAAACTAACATCATCATATAAGAATGCAAAAGCTCTCAAATTATTTTTACCTTTCCCAGAACTCAACCTTCCCTTTAACAATTATTGATGTCCGCATGTTTTACAAAACCCCAAACGATTGCAATTTCTCTGAGAGAACAAGCAAATATTGAATGCAGTAACTACAAATACTGCTACTAATTATTTGTAAGCTAACATTGAGCTAACATATAGTAAATTTTATTCCTCAACTAATGTTTATGAGGCCAGCTGTCTCGCTACCTTTTCAGTTGATGTTTTTTTTTCCTGACAATTCTTTTAGTATCATTTCTCTCTCTCTCAAAATACTATGCTTAGGTGGACAAGAATGAAAACAAAGAGAGTTCACTATTGTACTTCTCCTCGCAGGCAGGAATACAATTCTAATTTTCTTATAAATGGGAAGTCCAGCCCACATGTTGCTTTGATTAAAAGAGCTAAAATAATTTTTAGAATGATTAATTCCCTGAAATGGACTGCACTGGTAACAGTTGCTGGAGCTTAAGCCGGGTCATAATTTCAAAACTGTTTAAAAAGTGCATAGAGAAGTTTATGATATGCACTCAAGGAGAGTAGTACATGGATATTGTTATTATCTTTATCAATGACATTACAGCTGTTAAGCCAAGTCTCAAATCGTCTCCCTTCAAACATGACCTTCATTACATACTAAAATGTTATGACTAGATAGTCTTAACCATCCTTTCATTTGGCCAATTTTCCCTGAGCATTAATTTTCTTGTTTGTCCAATTTTCTGCTTTTAATTAATCAAAGCAACTTGTTAAGGGGCTGAATTTACCAAGAAATTCCATTTATTTGAACTTTGGGGTGTCACTTCAATATCAGTCCTGCACAAAGAAGGAGAATTTTATATTTAGTTACGATATATCTTTTCATACATTTTTATGTTCTTTCTGGTATTTGTTTTGACTCATTTTTGTTTCATGGAATACAATAAGAATGCTGCTTTATTTTTGCATGCTTATCAATATTTCCATTCAATATTTCTATGTGCACTATGCACATTTCTATTTTGACGTACATGTGGTGTGTCTTTATTTCTTTCTTTCTTTTTTCGATGCTTTCCATTGCAGTATGATATTTGATAGGTATTTTCATGGTTTTCCCATTCTGTTTGGGTTCTTTTATACTATTCGTCCGCCGCATTAGTACACCATTCATTGTACTGAGAAATGAATTTGTTGACGGCAAAAGCAGTTAGTCAAAAACAGAAAAGAGCACTGAATATAAAGATTTAGGACTTTTTAAGGACTTTTTAGGTCAATGTTATAGTTGTGATCAGGAAGCAGTAGGTGTATGTTGCATAATTTTGTTTTCCTTTTATTCTTTGACAAGGTAGTATTGTTTAAGACATTCTGCTGATCCAAAATTTGCTCTAGGCTTGGTTTCTCAGAGATATAGGTTTAGGGTTTGAGTGGGTCATTGGGTTCAAAATTAGTCTTTAGTTTTAGGTTTGGCTACAATTATATTCGGTCCAGTGTTGAAGTTGGAATTTGGGTAGTATTTGCAGTTTACCGCGGGTCAACTGTACCTTTATAATCAAAAGTCTTGTAGAATACCATAACATAATCATGAACACTTTTGTGCGAGAGTTATATATATTAGGTACATTGTATGATTCTGTATTGAATACTTTAGGGAAAATGTAAATCTGAAGTCATCTGAATTTGTTCTGTGATGTCACATCACAATTCTGGAACTCATTTTTATGTTCTCAATCTCTCTCTCTCTCCCTACCTCTCTCTGTCTCTTTCTTTCTTTCACCTCTTTTCATGTTCTATCCCTTCTTTTATACATTTGTCATTTGGTCCATTGTACATGTATATTATAATCCTGAATACTTGTCTAAAAGATATAATACAGTTGGAATTGTGTTGCAATGTCTGTAGCCATCAAGTCACACTTATCATACCCAACGTATGAAACATTGATTACCAGCAGAATGCACTTAATTTAAGCTTTTAAAAGGTCCATTCATTCAAACCGCCTCAAATAAACCGCAACGCCATAGAGACACCTGTTTTATGCTTAAATTAATGGCAAGTAGAGGTGAAAAAAGTGGATATATATGCGCAACAGAGCCCCCTAAAAGTATATGCTCACTCATCTGTATATTTCAAAATAAAGAAATTTCTTGCAATACACTTTTGTCATTTTGTTCTTTGCAGCATTTTTTTTAATACTAATTTTGTTTAAATTATAACTAACATCTACAATGTATCTAAGCACTTTACATTGTATGATGTGAATGAGAATTAAATGATGCATGCCTTTCTTTGATATCATGGAATCATGATTTAACTCTTTAAACATGGATTTATAATTCATCTCTATTCATACCATTTGCAAATTATTTGCATTCATGCTCTGCATCATTTATGCTTACAGGAATCTTACAGCCATTTCAACTGATATGCGTAAACTACAATATTAACAGTCAACTTGTTTACATTCTTATCAATAATTGTATAAAACCTGCATGTTTATTAAGTTGTTGAAGCAATATTAATCTCCACCATTCGATTTTTCTATAAATTAATTCATCCTTTTGACTCTAGCACCTTATCATCCGTCATCTTTCAACATTTTAAGAATGCTGATTTCAATCTTTACCCGATTGTTTTAACGTTTAACTTTTTCCTCCCATTTTCAAGTTTATATGAAATATTATATTCTATATTTCTCTCTCTCTCTCTCTCTATCTTTCTGTCTGTCTCTCTCTGTCTCGTCTCAACCCTCTGACTTTCTCCTCACTCACAGACCTTGCTCTCCACCTGGGGAGCGTTTCATCAAGCGTTTTGTCAGCGATTTTCACAGACAACTGTTATAACTGAAATCCTTGCATCTGATTGGCTAAGAGCGAATTTGTCAGTAAAATTCACTGACAAAACGCTTGATGAAGTAACTAATTATATAATAATTGTATATAATTACTTAACATGTACTGTAGCATTTATACTATCAACTGTCTCACAAGTCTTCTTTCCTCTTTTGCCTAACTGCATTTGGGATTGTTGAACTACGTGTGCCTTCCAACCATTGAACATTTTTACAACTAATCTGTTTATACTATCTTTTGTTTGATATTTTTGCGCATTTCATTATCACTAACACCATTTTTTTTTTTTTTGTATTACCAGCACTAAATCTTTACTGTATTATTCTATCTAAGCACAGCTTTACCTACACGTACATCTGCATGTAATCGTATTTTGCTTAATGCTCAGACATGTTGTATTTCATTATCACTCTCATTTTATGCGTACATGTACCGGAAATGTTACAAAGGATGTATCTTTATGAAAGCAGAATTAATGAAAGCCAAAAATGAACCCACATTTTTATTTCCTCCTCCATCCCAGTTCTTCTTCTATTTCATAACAAGTTTAGTGACAATTTAGTATTCCATTTCCTTGTTTGTTATTCTTTGGAGGGCATTTCAATTATAGTTGTTTCAAAATATTGTTTCAACGTGTTTGTTATCATTTTAAATCAGAAAAATACATGGTTAGAAATGGCATAATAACAGAAAACAAACGGATGTATAGAGCTCTTGATTTTTACAAAACCAACCTTTATATTAAAGCATCACTTGATATTTTATTGGAGCTAAAACGTCACCAAGGGAACTACAGTGAAACCTGCCTTAGAAACCACGATTTATAGAAAATCTACCTGTACATAAAGACTACATTTCTTGTCTTCCGTGTGCGGTCTTAAATACATGTATATACGTATGCCTACAGGTTTCAGTGCAGTTTACTTCATGTATTAAAGCACGGCATGCACATTAACTCTTTAAACTAATTTCTACTTTCTCTTTCACATCAGATATTAAGCATGCAGTTCTAAAGCAAGATTCATCATAGTGCATGTCATCTTATTTCAGGTTCTAAACCCATTCACTTTGCTGTTTGCAAGAGTTTTGTTATGTGGAGTATCTTGTGATATACATGTTCTTTGTGTTTCCTGCAGGAATTTGGAGCCGCCCATCTGGTACGACACAGCGGTTCGGTTGTTTGAAGTACAAAGAATCAACGAGAGCTAATGACAAGATGCTGCAGTTTTCCATGATATACATTAGCTGCACTGGTACATTTACTTTCCGTGATTTAGTTTGACATGTGAACTAACCTCTTTTTTTTTTGCCTGCAGACTCGTGTGAAGCGTGTTTTTATGATTAACAACAAACCCTTCTTTTTTTCTTAAGAAGGGTGTGCTGTCAGTTTGTATTATGGTAGAAATGGTCACTCCTGACTCTGAAGTATTTGTCGATAAATGTACATCTTGTGTAACGAGTTGATAGCACGTTCTTGTACAGCCATGGAAAAAAATTATTAGACCAAGAATGGTTACTGATTTTTGTGGTAACAAGGAAATAATATATCATAAAAGCAAGGTATAATTGCTGGTATTTGGTATTTATTCAATGAAGTACAAAGACAAATCATTTTTTATAATTTTGTATGCATATTATAGTACCCTTACATTTATTACAGACACTTGGTTTAATAATTTTTTCCAGGGCTGTACTGTATATGGCATGGACATGTACATGTACTTCAAAAGGTAGATTATATTTGACATTCGTTGTTTTGTATTTCCATTTTATAAAAATTGATTAAAATGGTCCTTTTGAATCTATGTATGAATCAAGTGGCTTTTGTGAAGACCTATTTAGAGTGATCAACTGATCATGTATTATGAATGAATTGCCAACAGATATATACAAGTTTATTTTGAATATATGTATTTTTGTGTAGCCTTGCTTATTAGAGCTAAATATGTGTATGCACATAAGTACTGGTTGTGCAGTGTCTAATACAGGTCTCTATGAATACATTGTACAAGTCATGTACATCTCAGTTTAATTCCCATTTGGGGGGTTTGTTAGCTACCTAGATATGGTATATGACTTTGAGTCACCAGTGCAATTCTAACATCAGATTTTGCTTGTTTCTTCCTGAATAACAGAAGCAGAATATTAAGTGATGTATTGTTTAATATCCTCTCCTTCCTACAGGAATTTGGACCCACCGATTTGGTATGACACAGACGTCAAGCTGTTTGAGATTCAACGAGTGTGAAGCAACAAGAGACGTGCACTGCAGCTATTCCCCAAGTACGCTAGGCCCCTTTCTCTCACTCTCTCTCTTTCCCTCTTTCCTCCTTCACTCCCCTCCCCTCCCCCTCTGTTTCTCTCTTTCTTTCTCTCTTTCTCTCTTCCTCTCTTCCTCTCTCTCTCTCTCTTGATCACTTCTTAATGTATTTTATTTTGTGTCTCAATTATTTTAAAGTATAATTTGTACACCGTCATCCTTGTTTATTATTGATTGGCATGTAGATGATAATGTATGGTAGCTGGTGAGTGCTCTTTAGATTTGGTAACTTTGTAGAGGCTTGATAAAATCTGAGCTGCCTGGCCTTACATGCTATCAGTGTTTGTAATATGGTGTAAAAATGAAGCCGGGGGGGGGGGGGGGAAGCACTTCAAAATCATCATATCCTTCACAAAAGTAAACATATGCAAGTGACCCGAAATACCAGACTCGTTTTTCCCCATAGACGCAGTGTTAGACTAAAGCGTATGGCCATAGGCTTTCGTAAATGGGAGTATTCGGTCATAGATATCTTAACAATGACATTATATATTTGAAAACCTTTCTATGCCTGGCTATTTATTTATCCTTCTGAACATCATTATACAAGACAGATACATGTATCAAAATTCAACAATTTATTAAATCAAGCCTCCACAAAGTTACCAAATCCCTTTAACATAAAAGAGCATGGCGATAAAGAGAAGAAAATTAATGCTGATAATTCTATTCATTGTTTCTCTTTTGGAGGCTTCATTTATCATGGGGTGGTATTCTGAAAACTAAACCAAAACAAAAAAAAATTGTTATCGTTAATGTTTAATAGTGAAAATATGTTTATTGTCATAAGTTGAAATTCATACAACATGTAATGTCTGTGTACAAAAAAATGTGATCAATTCTTCTCACGAAAGGGTTTAATAAGAGACATCTGCTCAAGGACCGATGACAAGTGTCTATTCTGCACAATGACATTCATCACACTTTTCAATAAGTATTATCTAGTTTTCAGCATACAGCCCTGTGTTTGTAGAACAAAGGGAAAATGATAATCTGATGGATATGTTCCATTTGCTAATAATGCACTTTGACATTTGGTACATGTATGACTCCCGCTTAACAGAAGAATAAATCAGCAGCTTTTGTTTTAAAGCTCTTCCATGATCTCTCAATTGTGAATGCACCCTCACCATGGAGACATATAAGTATTATTTGGATGTCACTGTGAATTGGAGACTTCTGTGTTCTCCTAGACTCTCCTTAGTGCAGGTACCCTTTGTGAGTGACAAACGTTATGACAGAAGAATAAGCTTTGAAAATTTATTGTTTCAAAGCCTACCATAATGGTGTTACCATAAGCTTTCAAAATGTATAACATTGGGCAATAGTGATGATTTGTGTTGCAAGCAACTTTAATCAGTACAGCAAGATAAGCATTTCAGCATTACTTGTTACTTCGTATGTGTGTTTTACCACGTATTGCCAGTAAATATCACATTTTTCTGTCTTGTATTTGACACCAAAATAAACATTATTTTCATTAGAGAATGGGAGAGTAAAACATCCATATTTTGAGAAGAAAACAGTATCAATACAGCTAGTCAGCTACCATTGCTGTGTAAACTGTATGCACTGATTCCATCTTTGGATTAATGTGCACAGAGCTATCAGTGTAAGTGCACCTGTTTGAATTTCTATTTGGAAAGAATGACATCAAATGTTGACATAGTGAGTGTTGCTAGGCACCCAAGCACCAAAATAACCACTTGCAAGTAACCTAACATTTTTTATTTATTCTATTTTTTTTTTTGTTACTTATACAACAAAGGAAGAAACTGTAGAATTTCAAGTCTATTTTGGTGGTGCTTGTAAATTCCTAAAGCTTTACTCAGTACATCAGAGGAATGTGGAGTTTGATAAGGGTTAAAAGAGCTTGTTCCCAATTAGTATATACACTGTACACTTAAATAAAATCATTCATAATACGTATACATAAAGAAAGACCTGTATATTTTCATCTAGCATATGGTAAATGCTGAATATGCCTTGGATGTATAAATCATGTAGCACCATATACATGTATGCATGGAGTATTTCTCTGTATCAGTATAATATCCCTGTTTCTTTGAGCCCACCCCCCCCCCCCCCCCAAAAAAAAAAAGAATACAATAAGAAATTAAGATACCACTGTGTGCACATCTTCTACCACCTTCTTGAACGTTCTTTGTTCTTCAATGTACATGTGTATATAACACTGTATATATAACAAGCTTTTGGGCCAAGAATGAATGTATAGTTTAACCTAATGTGGCCATAATTATGTCTATAGATAAGTTTTATAGCTTTATTATTATCTACTAGCAACGCTTTAGGTGTAGATTTTCTTTCCTTTATTTATTAGGAGAAGTGCAGTGTATAGCATATATTTATTTCTTGTCACAGGATATGTTGGGTTGTTTTGGGACTTTATTCCTTGTGTGGAAATGAAGGTGCAGATTGATGGAGATCTAAGAAAGGGGTTGCTGTGTTTGGAATTAAGATCATCACAAAATTTATTAGAGGATTGTAATTAGTAAATATCTGAGAGGTCCTTGAGGCCAGGTATTTGCGTTATTGGTGATACACGTATCGGTGACTCTTTATGTCTATGAGGTTGATTCGGAATTTATTTATGAAAAGCATTTTCAGACTGGACAGATGAATTGTGATGGTAGATTTTTTACATTTCATGCTTGATGCCATTCCAGAAATATAGAAAATATAATTATGAAACCAATGAGACTAAATGCATGCAAAGATTTATTATCAGCTATATTCATGTATCATACCTGCATCAGTATTTTATGAATTTGATTATCATAATTCATAAAATCACATCATTGTGCATGTCGATGTCTAGTTATAATTCAGTTCAAATGCCTGAAATTTTCCCCTTTTTCTGTTAACATCTTGTTCACTAGAAACACCTGCTGCCATGTGAATAAATTTACATTCAAGTGTAGTAATCAGATAAATGAATACACATGTATGTGAAGATCTCGAACTTGCTTCTCTTTTTGTCATATTTATGACAAGTGGCATATCTTTTGTCTTAACAATTATTACAATCATCATTGAGACACTTGCCCTAGTGCTCAAGAGGTAATGTTGACTTCAAATAATGATGGAAAAAAAAATTGAAAGAATCAAACAAAACTTACATGAATCTCTATGTGATCTAAATCAATTATGATGGAAATGTAGATTTGAGAGGATGAAACCAAATTTACTCTGGATATTGAAGACTGCAAATAAATGGCATCTTCCTGACAATTCCATTAGAAGATGTATGATTGCTGAGTAATTAGCAAAATCAAATAAAGAAATGAACTAGTATTTAGTCCTGACCCATGTGTATTTAATACATTGATCTATTAAATCTTTTCAAAGCGTACACCACAGGGGAAAGGGTAATCATATCGAGAATGAAAAATATTTTGACCTACTTTAAGAACAAATGTTTAAAAATGGTTACAAGAATTTCTCTGGGCTATTACATTCCAGTACATGTATTTGTATTAGCTTAGAACAGATCATAGTGCATATGATGTAAGATGGCAATTTGATATTCCTTCTTTTTTCCCCTTATTTTTTTTTATTTATTTTTTTTTTTTTTGTCAAAGATGAAATTATTGTTTACTTTTTATTTCGGTATAGCAAGATACATTTGTTTGGACATTCACAACATATAGGCCTGATTGTAATCTATTATAAATGACAAAATGTAATGATATTTATCAGGAATTTGATTTGAAGTTTTTATGGTTGTACGTAGATATTACGTTGCTAGATAGTGACTTTTATCCCTCTCTTTCACCTATATGTATATGTTATGTATATGTTATGAAAAGAACATTTCATGCTTCAATTTAGTTTCTGTTTTGCGAATAGATTATTTTGTATGCTGGTTTATAATATATTTATTCCTAAATCCTAACACCGCTTGTGAGTTTTATAGTTAGTGTGTAATCATCTATCACTGATTTACGATTTTAATGATTTCTATTTGCATGTGGCTATGACAGTCTGTATTAAAGTTAACCAGGTGCAATACTATGATTTAATATTCATTATCTTCTATACATGTATTATTGTTTTGCTGTAACTTTGTATGTGCTGTGGGTTTTTTTTTTTTTAGGGAAATGTGATTATTTAGCTCAAATTCAGCCTGGCTCCTTCCAGATACAAGAGACTCCTCCCTCACTTGGAGGAGTCATTCAAGCATAATAAATACATAGGGGTGATAGTCAAAATTTGCTGATAAGCCTCTTCCACTGCCCTGCACCCTCCCCCTCCAAGAAGAAAAAAAATATTGTCCTAAAATGTTACAATTTTGTGAAGTGTTATGGATTTGCAGACATACATTTTTAATGGGGGCGGGGGCAAACACCCCCCCCCCCCCCCCTCCAGCATGTCCAGCTACCGACCTTGTGTATATAAAGGCTATCCCTCTGTCATACTGAGAGGTGAGAGGCCAGAAGGATTGGAGGTTGGAGGGGAGAGGGGTAATATAAATTCACCATACATATACATGTACTTGGTTAAACTGATTATCATTTAGATAGATCGGCAGGAAGATTTGTGTGTAGGGGGATGTGAGGCTAAATACTGAGTCGTATCTAAACACTGCCTTTCATGAACGTCTAAAATGCGGCCCATTCCCTACGGGGGGTCCTTTAGTGGGAACATTTTTATTTTTCATTTCCGCTTCAGTAGTGGTTTATATTTTCTGTCATATAACTTAATTTGGCAAGGGGCTTTAGGGCTTGTGTTTATGTTGTGTTTTAATGGTTTGTATGGAGGTTAACTCACCAAGCTAAATATCTGAAACTTTTGAAATAAAGGCCAGCTTTAAAATGTAATGATATATCAATAAACCGTAACGAATAAAACCAGGCGACTAATTTGCATGAACAAGGCTTAGAAAAATGCTCACTTTCTTTGTGGTGTCACTGCTAAACACTGCCTTTCATGCATGCGGCCCATGTCCTACGGGGATCCTTTAGTAGGGACAGTTTTATCTTTCATTTCCGCTTCAGTAATGGTTTATTTTTCTGTCATTACATTTGACCGCTGTGAAAGCGGGGTCATAATTATCAAGTTGGGAAATTTTGGTTTCATACTAGAACTTCTTGTGATGTGTTTTCTTATCAAAGTATGAGAAAATGCATAATAAACCTGTAAATCAATTTGGACCTAAGAAATATTTTGTGAAATACACAAATAAAATTAAATGTCTTTGCACTCTATACGAGTTTGAAATGCAAAATAACATTTGAAAAATATATGTTATTATCTTTTTATTATAAGACAGGGATGATTTCTTTAGATATTTTTTGCAGTTTACATTACATGGAAACGCCCATCTACTCTGCTAATATGGTACAACTTTTCAAAAGAATGATTTAACTTCTCTTGATTTTTATAGCATGAATGACGTAAGAATGCTATCGCTCTCCTTTAATTTCAAATGGTACGTGTATGACGAAACCCTGTTTAAGTTTATGTGAGGTGGGTAGATATTGTATAAAACAGCAGTCATGTATAAAACACTTGTAATTGATTATTTGTATGTCATTGTTGCAGTGTTGATAGACACATTAAGATAATACGATATAGATCACTAGAATTAACTTGACTAATAAAATATTGCAACTAGCAAGGAATCATGATTGTCTTTCATTTCAATCGAGTGGTGTTAAGATGAGTCTGCGATTACGTTATTTCACTTTTTTCCTCATTTAAGGAAATTTGTCAATATTGTAAAAAAAAACAATAATTATCGAAAACAAGCTGCTGAAAACTGCTTATCCAATAATAGCGAGCCAATGGAGTAAAATGGAGTCAAAAGGGGCCTGAGCTTTCGATCCTAGCAGAATCTTCGTCAGAGGCAAAAAGACAAACATAAAGACCAAGACAAGCATATATATAGACTACAGGCACAAAACAGATTACATGTTTTTTATTAAAAACAATAATAACTGTTATTGTACATTTAGACATTTCTGCGACATTTAAAAACATGTTACAATATTCATATGGGTGATATTCCACCACTAAAATCCTTGAATCCGATTGGCTGAAAGCAAATTTTTCATAGAAATGAGGCAGGTGTTATTGATAACAAGTTTTATAAAACGAGGCCTTGATGAATATTATGAATGCGCTTTGTTCCTATTAGACTGAGTTCTTAGCCCCCCCCCCCCCCCCCTCCTCCTCCTCTTTTTGAATGGGGGACGGGGATGCGACGACAAAAACCCTACCCAATGCCCCCATGATAAAAGCAAATCACAGATGTAGAGATCTTGGTCATGTGGGCACATTTTCGCAAGGAGGGGGCTCGGGCATTTTGCCCGAATATCAACTTTTGAATTGATACATTTTTTGCGAGCGAGCGAGCAAAATTGTTTAACTATTCGTAGAGAAAATGTACAGAAGTTACAGGGGGCCCGGTCCCCCCCCCCCCCCCCCCCGGGCCCCAAAAATGCTGATGACCTTTTTAGTTATGTTTTTTTTTTGGGGGGGTGACACCCCCGCCCCATTTAGCGACGCCCCTGCATACATGCAAACAGTTCTGCAACTCAAGTTTGAGCGTTGATATCTCGTTTTAACGTCCTATCATAACTGAATTTTCACATTGTTAAAAACTCTCTTTATTCACTTTTGAAATGGTACCTTATTTGTTTTGATCTTGTACTCATGGAATGTGCAGTACACCTGAATATGGGGGCGAAGTGAAATGTTGCAAAATGCATTTTTATTCTCCACAATGAATTCTTCATTTTGTATAGAGGGTGGATTTTGTTTTAATGATGTTGAGGCGGTCATGCATGACTGCCAATGATGTATTCTATTCTTTTGGGGGTGAAACGTGTTTTGAATGATGTTGAGATGGTTATTTCCTGAAATGCATTGCTAGTTTCAGCTTTTTTCAGTACAGTGGAAACAAGTTCTCTCCAAAACAGTTCACATCACTCTATATAAAACAATTGCAAAAGCAACAAAGAGGCTGGAAAAGTGAAAAGATCATTGCATTCATGAATGCCCACCTCAATTATCAAAATAAATGGAGAATTGAAACTAACAACATTTCACTTTTGACTTGTCCCCATACTCCGCTCTAGGTCTTACTGCACCATCCCTGATTACATAATTGTTACAAATGGGGCATCATTGTGGAGGGGAATAAACGGGCTTTTCAATTATACCAAATTTAAAGGGATACGCCACCGGGCGGCCGTGGGGAGGGGGAGGGGGAAAGTCAGGTTTACGTAAGCCCCATTCACTCGTACACAAAGTTTGTGCGTCGAACGCGTCCGTTGGACTAAGTGGGATTACATTTCGACTGCACGAAGCCGACCGAATCTCGCACGAGAGCTCGAGCTCAGGCGGAGCGTGCATGTTTGTGCGGCGACCAGTTTATCCGAGGTTTGCGCCTCGCGGGGCAACGGCATGATCAGGTAACGATCACGGTGCCCTCTCGCGGCATTAAAACGTCCACAATCTGCGATTGAGTATCCCTTTAATGAAAGGACATTAAAATGAGAGATATCAACCCTCAAACTTGCACTGCCGAATTTTTTTGGGGGGGTTATTATTTCATAATCTGATAATCATATAGTAATTACATTAAATTAAATAAAAATCCCCCACTCAAAAATATATTTTGAGTGGGGGTTCCATCAAAACGAAGTTTGACCACCCCAGTGATGCATAGCCGGCGACATGATTGTGTACGACGAGTTTTCACATTTCTTACATAATTAGTGCAACATTGCATCTAAAATGAATTAAACGTTAGAAGCATTAGTATATCGCAGTAATGAAATTTTTCACATATTCAGAAAAAGAACCTTCCACTTCCAATCAGGTTCACTGCGAACAAATGTAATTTAATTATACATTATTGATTATTTCATACATTTATTTGTCAGATATAACTTTGAAAAGTTATTGCACTCTTTTTGCTACAGAAAACGCCCCGAAGGTATAATAGAACACTCTCTACTCTATGTTTACATCCTTATTACTTGCTACTAATAAAATCCACTCCAGTTACCTACACATAGTCAAGTCCACAAGAGAATGATATAGTCATTACACCAATGACATTTCAAACATTCATATTCAATCTATCTTCGATTTCCACTATCTGTTCATCTTCATTATCAAATAGTTCGTCGACCTGTACCTCATAGGCTCATACCATCCCTGATCATGCAAAAACGAGTTTGTTTTCCCCATCCATCTATATCATAGGTAGAACATCTCAAATTAAAGCCATGTAAATGTCAAACCAATATCGCTCATCAAAGTGTCATCTATGTTTGAGAGAAAAGTCGATCAAGGCATTTATTATCGAGCCGACATTAATTATTAATAGACAGTATCATTAAAGCTGGAGTTGTTTTAGCGCAGCTAATGAAGGCTGCTATATGGGCATACGATACGTGCTATGGAAGCAGATTCAGATAACCTGAAAATAATAGCATGGTACTTAAAGTATATTGACATCTGCAGACATGATCACTTTTAAATTATTTTAGTAAATGTGAAAACATATGCTAATAGATCTCCCTGTCTCTCTCTCTCTCTCTCTCTCTCTCTGTCAGTCTGTGTCATTATTTATGCCCCACCTCTCTCTCTCTCTCTCTCCCTCTCCATCCATTTGCTTCTTGCATTCCCTCGCAGTCTATCTTCTCTCATTCTTTTCATTTTGTTTCTCTCTAGTGTCATCTACCTTCTTTTCTTTTCTCTTACATTTATCTCACTTTATTATCCCCCACCCCAGCATAGTGCAGCTTTTTCTCACTCTCTGCCCTCTTCTATGATCTCTTTATTTTGACGGGCTATATTATTTCCCCTTACCATTTCCCTTCCCGTCTCGTCTCTCTCTCTCTCTCACTCGTTCTCTCTCTCTCTCTCTCTCCCTCTTTTCTCCCTGCACCCCTCTCTCTCTTTCTCTCCCACTTTTTCTCTATCTCCCTCCCTCTCTCTTTACCTCCCTCTCTATGCATCATTACATGCATCATAACATGTATCTTTATACCGTGGGATCTCTATAACAAACTACATGTAGTACTTATGGGACCATTAAATTATTATGTTATAGTGAAATGTTTATGCAAGAGATTAAAAAAAATACAGAATACAACGAATTAGGACCATCATTATCGTTCTACTTCACCCCCCCCCCCCCCCCCTCTCTCTCTCTCTCTCTCTCTCTCTTTCCCTCTTTGCCTTCGGCATTCGTTCCCTTCCTCTCTGGAACAAGCATTCGTACTTTTTACTCTCCATAAAATTCCTATCATCCACTTTACAAATCCCCCCCCCCCCCCCTCGTCTTCTAGTACGGTAAATCCGTCCTTACACATTAAAGCTCCCTCCAACCCCACCCTACTTCCACCTTTGTACTTTCGACCCGTCTCAATCCCAAAGCACTTAATGTATCCCCGTTCAGATTAAAGGGAAATCTATCATAGTAAGTTGCTTTGAGAGAAAACCGAAATTCAGAGAAGCAGATATAGCAGAGAGTTTCAAATCGGACAAACAATACAATGAGCAAGTTCTGATTTTTTTTGTAAGTTATAATCCCTATGAGGGAATTTGACACTGACCGAATTGGCAATGACATTGTGATGTTAGTAGCAGACAGCTCTCCTATTATAGGTCCTCCGCACAGAATGACTAAAATGACATTTTTTTTTTCAAAGAAAATTTTGTTTGTAGGATCTTGTTTCTTTCTGGGGGAGCTGTAACAATATATGCCATCAAAATATATTTTCATTCAGAAATGGACAATAGTCACAAACGGGAGAGTTGTACGTGAATACCTCACAATCGACTGACAACATTGCAAATTTGAGATCATCATTTTCATTTTCAAACGTTTATAACTTTTTTAATTTTTAACCCGATTTCTTTCTAGGTTCATCACATTGTTTCTATTTTGCCCTGCTTTCATCCACCTGGCAAAAGTTGGACTGCCCTTTAAAAATGCGTTCAGAAAGATATCGCAGCACGGTGCGCTTTCACTTTCAGGCAAGCCGATCTTGAGCAGACAGACGACACAGATCGATAAATATATAAGGCCAGGCTGATCGTGATCGCTGCACTTTCTGATTGTCCTTTCGAATGTCGCGCTTCACTGGTGTGGAACTAAAATAAATAGAATCTCGGTGATTTCTTGATGTGAAAAAGCTTGCCGACACCTGCTCAATGTTGGAGTAATCAGGGCCCTGTTTCATGAAACTTGTCATCAATGACAATTTTCAATAACTGTTATAAGCTACTGATATCCTTGCATCTGATTGGCTGAGAGCAAATTTGTCGGTAAAAATCACCGACAAGACACTTGATGAAACGCCCCCAGAACGTGTCCTGTCCAGCGATAAAGTGACCCATGTCATGCCATAATGCCCGTTGCACACGTACACGAGGCGTCATAAGAAAATAATTAAAGCAAACACGAGAAAGTATTGTCATACCATTATGATTTAATAGGTACATGCATAAAAAAATTGAAATACCGTTACGAGTGTTATTACAAACTATGTACAAACATTGCTTATATTTACAAAAATGATTTACATCAAATCATAAGTCCTTGCACGTAACGCATAATGTCCATCATGACAATGGGGTGGATTTTGGCGATACTAGGGCATGTCCAAGATATTTTATCGGATACATAATAAAACTTTAGCACGTCTGATGAGTCTATCAAGCTTATTACCCTACTAGAAATTGAATCAGACCAAGTATCTAATAAAATTACATATATTGTAATGTAAATTTATGCTCCTATTTTATAAATACGATTGCATAAAACTACAGCTGCAAATTAGTTACTTGCATACCACAGATATTATATTTACTAAGGAATGTACTTCATCTCCAATAATCAAAACGTACAAATAAATCATTGCTACACATATCAGTGGCGGATCCAGGCAGGGGCACCAAGGGCGCGCGCCCCTTAAATTTTTCTGTTTTGTGATTTTGTGATTTACCGTGGGAAGGGGAATACCCCCCCCCCCCCACACACACACACACACCCTCCGCTCCCTCGCTGCTGGTGCCCCGCCCCGCCCGCCCCCCCCCCCCCCCCCCCCCCCCTATATTTCAAATTCCTGGATCCGCTACTGCATATACATCTATGTAAAAGCACGAAAGATTAATGGCGGAATGTAACTGTGTCCTGGAACATAAATAAAGCGGTACATCCCCGCAGAACGAAAGCCCACGAGACCATAAATGTTGGTCTACATGTAGTAAATCCTATGAAAACTGCTAAGCCCGGCTCACAACAGGCATCATTTTGCTGACGATATAGGACCGCGGCGTCTGTGACCGGTACGGTCTTTTGCTCGTCATGAGAGAGTGATACCTTTTCAAAAGCCTTGCAAAATAACCAGTGCAAACAATATTCTTAATGAAATGCGTATATAATTGGTTTCACAGGCACGATTAGCGCCTTGTTTGAGCCGGGATTTAGAAGACCCGCGAGATTGACACAGCGGTCTGGTGCGCTGTCGGTCTCATGGGACTTCAAACAAATTTATGGAGGTTTCACTAGACCGACATCGTCGGTCTCGTGGAGTGTCGATAGTGGACTGTGTCCGTGAAAAATGATCAGTCGATATCAAGGCCGGCCAATATCAGAAAAAGACTGATAAGAATCTTAGCTTATATACAAACATTTGTTATAACTCGAAAAATGAGCTGGAAAATAACGAATAATGTGTGATCTCTTTGGCCTATTGTAGATACTGTCTTTCCACTATCACATTAAGAATTTTAAAAAATCAATGAAATCATTTTCTAACAAGATCTCCGTGAGACATACATGGTGCAATTAATGCTCCATTTGCTATATAGTTGGAATTAACAAATCCTTTCTTATATTTCATGAAGACCAACCAAAATGAAATCGACTTGGAGTCTATCCAGCTACAATAATTGTATAGGGAATTTGTCATTATTAGCCTCAATAACTCACATAATCATCAGCTTTAATGGAGGATCCGGATGATTCGTTTGCTCCTTTATTTTTAAATCAACATTCCTCCTTAGACAAACAGGTATCATTGCAATAGACCTGTTTACTAAGTGATTCAAATTGATGGATGTTTCTTTCCTGGGGACCTAGTAACGATGTATTCCATTAACCTGTTATTAATGAATGAACTACAATACTTGGAATCCAGTTTGCATACATTACTTGTTGCTATGTCTGACAAGCCTCTGGCAAGCTTTCAGGTTGTCAAGAACAACCTTTGTTTCAAAAGTATGCATAAAATTTGAATCACTTAGTAAACAGGTCTATTATAGAATTTGAAAGATTTTTTTTCCGCTAACATTCCACATGAAAGACAAACAGATACAGATGTCCTCGGCTTACTTCGAACCATCCTGTGATCAATTTCACGTCACGTTGTCACGATACGACCTTTCCAGAATACTAAGCCCTAAATTCACGAAGGGTAGGGTGTAACTTTTGTGAAATACTCCCCTCTTATTGACGAAGTGTCGGGTTCGAGACGTGAGTATTCGTAGATTTGCAACACTGTTTTTTTTTATAGAGTGGCGATACTTGCCCGATACTTCCGCAAATAAATGTTACACCCCCTACCCTTCGTGAATTTAGGGCTAGTATTCACGAAAGGTCGGGTAACGTGACGACGTGACGTGAACGTGATCACACGATGGTTCGAAGTAAGCCGATGTCCTCTTTGATAATACTTGTACGTTACTGAGAAAGAAAAGAACAAAAAAACAGAATCAATAGAAGTGATGAAATAGTACTTTTCATTGTCGATTTTTGATCATCCTTTTTTCTTGGAATTGCACAAGACAAACGAGAATATAAATAAAAAATATAAATACCAGTCAGAAGAGTTGCTAAAACAGATATAAACATTTTCTCCTTCTCCTTATATATTTCATATTTTATTTTTTCATTTCCAACAAAATGCACATACAAAATTCAATTATAATAATAATAAATGTAATGCAAAAGTTATACAAAACATTTTGAAATGGGTTTCCTTTCGTTCTCATATCGTCTTTCATATTTTTCTTCTTCATAATCCTCTCTATGCTAACTCATGGCCACACGGGGGTAACGAAATAATACTACTGCTTTTGCATGGTGTGGATAAGCGTTATTTTCCTCACACTATTAATTGACTGTAGAATTAGACGATACACTTCCAAGTTTGAGAAAATTTAAAGAACACAATTTCTTTTACATAGACTGCTTAGTCGTTAGAAGTGTAACATAATTGCCCCGGGGGGGGGGGGCATTCTTCTGAATTTACAATATGATCGAAGCTATTGGAAAATTGTGCTTTGCTCTTGTGCACAAAAGGTTAAGTCAAATTTCAAGTTTAAATGTGCCTTTTCACACCGAAATACCTACATTCTAGTGCATTCACTTTTTCTGTGTTTATGTACATACCAACCCATTTTCCGAGTGTATCAAAACTCAACATCCTCTTTACAATGTGGGCAAGAAAAAAAATCCCATTTCAAAAGATGAAAAGTCTTAATCTCAAACAAGTACGCATGATTATCGCAGATTATAAAGCACCAAAGAAAAGACAACAGCACTATCCGAGAATCATTGAACATTGCATTGCTGATAAGTCTTCAATATATAGCGTTATCAGGCCCGTAGCCAGGGTTTCTAAAGGGGTGGGTCGTTTTTGGCAAAAGTGGACGTTTTTGTCATAATCAATACGGACCTGCCGAAGGCACGTCCTTGCTAGGGGGGGGGGGTCCGATTAAAGGTGTGTGTGTGTTGTTGTTTTTTCATGAAAAAGCGGACCTCAGCCCAAGAAGGAGTACGGCTACGGGCCTGGTTATATACTGCGTTATACGCTTTATTGATCCATAATAAGTCATGTATTTGTTTCTAGCCTTAGATAACATTTTATTCGTATTGGTCAAACATGACATATAAGCACTTCATAATTATGTTTGTCAGAACACAATTTATAATCATGGAAAGAGGTTTGTTCGCGGATAATCATGAATATACTCTGATAGTGCATCTGGAAAGACCGTCCTGTAGTCTAAGAGCTCTTCTAAACATTGCATGGTGATAGGATCATAATCGTAATGAATCTTGTTCACAAATATATGCGGCTGGCTCGACAAATATGACAAGTAACCGGCCCCGATTACACATACAGCTCGTATGTACTTGCCCACGCACGGTGCGTAGTGATCCGAGTTTGTCCATCGGATAAACCGAACGTTAGATTCCCAGGTGGAGTTCGGATAACCACCCGGCACTCCCGGGTACCGGTTTAATGTTACCCAGAAATGTTCATCCGGGCTCAACGAATCTGATAAATATTCCAAAATGTCATTAGCTACCTTATCTGTGAGCAGGTGTACTACATATTGCCTTGTTGCTGCGTAATAGGCATTCCCGAAGTACATTTTGGCGTTATAAGGCGGATCCGGTTTCTCAATGTTGGTTCGAATGACCTCACCTCGTATGAGGTGATGTCTGAATTTAGTCCTACCAATAAACCAGTTCGTCTGTTCCGGGTAAATCCCCGGTATATCGTTATGACCACGGTACGCTTTCATCTGTTTCACAATTTCTAAATTGGTTTTGAGCGGGAAATCTTGACCGCACAAATTAATCACATATTTCCATTCGAACTTCACGAGGTCTCTCATACAGTTGATGTCGGCCTGCACTCGGGTAAACCCAGCGTACTGAACATTCTCCAGCCTGGAAGCGACGAAGACATTATCAAAGCAACCCGCTATATTTCGAATGGCTTGGTGAAAGGTTGGACCAGACTTTGCATCCATGTGAATGCAGTAGAAATTCTGCGGTTGGTAAATCACTCGAAGTAAACGTTCGACTTGAGCCGCTTCCTTGTGCGCGACGATAATGTACGCAAGCGGGTAGTCCGATTCTTCCACCGATAGCGCTTTGAGCGGATATCGGCGCTGTCGTCTGTACGATGGGCAATCTTTGGTCCAATCCGTCACTGTTTCGTCACACGGTATCATCACCTTCCCGTCACGGATCAACTCGTAAGCTTGACGTATGATTGTATGATTATTATGTATTATCCCCGAACAGTTGACATCGTAACGTTTATGATACCCAGGGGAGGAGTACCACGAATTCCAAGTACCTAATTTAAATTTGGACTGCAGTTCTGGGCTAGGCCGGCGCTCACAGAGTCCGTCTTTACACTCTATATCGCCTTCTCCGTCAGTGGTTGTCTGAACTCTAATGTCAGATTGCGCGTCAACACAACGTTGGTTGGAGTCCGGTACATGTTGACCAGAGTCATGAAATCCGAATGATATGATGAAATATATGATGCAGCAAGCCGCGATTAAACTCGCTAGCTTGCGGGGAGAGAGTCTGAAAGCTCGCACCATCGCTCCCATCACGTGATGTAAACACCGCTACTCGGAGAATATGACTGTTCCAAAGTTTGTTGCTAAGCAAATTTAAGCACCTCAGCGGAAGGATGTCTGTATCTTTAACACCAGCCCGCAACAGTGCTATGTTCCGTTTGCAGTGCTGCCTTAATGCATCAAGATCGGTGCGTTCGCGCGGCATTTCTGACGTACCACCCTTGTGTATAATATCCTCCCCTCACTAAGTCTTGATGGCCGTCAACTGTAAAGGAAGAAAGAAAAAAAAGAATAAGATGAGACTATTAAAAGGCAGCATATTTTCACATCTCATTATTTTCATCTTCTTTAATCAATTTACTAGTTGTTTACTTAAAAGGACCGACAAGTCGCCATTCGCGGTGTTTTGGAGCTTGGTCCGACTCGGGTAACATTCAGGAATCTCCGTACATCTTCAGTTAACGAGCACGCAATGGCAGTGATACGCATTCGACCGAAGATTGCCGAACTGAACAACCCAACTGACAAACTACCCCACCCACCGTCGACGGCAATTTTGTTCGCTGCTCCAAGATTGTTGTTATGCACGGGCTTGCAATAGGGCAAGCGAACGAAATTGAACGTACATGGATATCGAGTGGTGGCTCCCTTTAAGATGGGACTGAGGTTGAAGCAATTGGGAAGACATGATTATGTTTTAGAAATGACGTATAGGGCTACAACTGTGCATGAGCTTTTGGAATAATCAAAATGAGAACAAAAATAACAACACACACTGCGCACACAGAAATGCGTACAACGGACTACATACACACATGTAGCATGAACGTTTGGACCAAACATCTTTAACCTCAGGTTCTCGTCCCATTTCGAGGTTATATTTAAGATTTGATTGAAATCAAAGCAATTCTCGCTACCCCAAATACGCAATTTCGCCAACAGATGGCGTTTGTCATGCAAACCACGCATGCACAGTGCTGACAATATCCCGATTGGGTCGACAAGTGTTTGTCTTTTTGCATTGAAAATGTACACAGGTATTACAAAAATCCTCGAGTTTGAGTATAAATTAACCGACATGTTTGAAAAGATACCATGATTTTTTTAGACAATTGGTTGTATTTTCAAAATTTGAGTGGTTTATGTCATGCGATCCAAAAATTAAGCATTTTAGCACTCATTTTATTCATAAGCCGTAGTATTTCAATACGGACCGGAAGTGAAGTTGCGAAGATGCGGACCATTTCCATGCATAATATTGCCCTCTACGTCGAAAATTGCATATTTGAGGTAGCGAGAATTGCAAGATGTTTTAAATTTAGGCTGTCCAAATGGTATTTAATAGCATGCTTTCATGCCAGGGGCGTCAATCCATATCAAAGGTGGGGAAGGGGAACTCGACAGGTAGGGGGCAGCGCATACACTGCTGTCTTATATACTGGGGCCAACTCTCCCCCCCCCCCCCCCCCCGCGAATAGACGCACCTATGTTTAACTTGAATATCTTAAAATCTACAGGGGCGGCTTAAGGATTTTGTTTAAAAAAGGGGCCCAATTCCCACAAGTCTGACAAGCAAGCAAGCAAGTAAAAAAAAAGGGTCCCCTTCACCCCCCCCCCCCCCCCCCCCCACCCCGAATTAGAACTCATTTCTACTCGTTTGATGAATCACCATAGTTTACAGGTGCTAGCAAATTTATTATCACGATCAACGAGTGCGTGGTTCAGGTCTAACCTTAATTGACATTTATGTAGCTTACGCTTCCCTGTCAACTTATGAAAAACAGATGCTCATAGTGACAAATTGTAAAACATTCGAAAGTACGGTCCATTGATATTTCATTTGGAGGTAGCCCTATTGTCCGGGAACTTTTCATCAGAAAAACTTTTGCTACGTCAAAAACAGAATAATGATTCTCACCTCATATTCATCAGTCCATGTTTATGTTAAAAATTGGATGAAATGTAGGTATATCCTGTAGGTTATTGTTCCCTCTTTAAATCATAAATATCTGGAGTTGTACCCCCTGGAGATTCCCACTTTATTCTGGAAAAATAATGTTAGGCTTTGGTCAATTTGAATAAAAAAATCTCACTTCAGAACAATACTATGTGAATATTTAGTTTAAATTAGATTTTGTTGTTGCCAACCTTGCTACTAAAGAACAAATTATTTAGAATAAAAATATTTTCACATGACACATGTTTACTTTTTATCGTTTTTGAAGGGGGGGGGGGGGGTAATCCCCCAACCCACCCCACCTTCCCTCATACGTGTGCATGCATAGACAGCGATGATTGCACAGGCTTATCATTAAACCTCTACTTCCTCTATTGCCGGTGTTGTGTAAAATAAGGAAATGTCTTCCACCTGAAATGTAAATACACTTATCATATCAAAACTGTAACTGGGCACTCCTCAAGTGTGAAGGCAACTATTAAGCAGGGAAAACTTAACGCACTGAAAATCTGATATTAAAATTTTTAAGGATGCCCGTTGAAAACGAGAATCGTGCCATTTGTAATTGCGTTATTACCGACTTTAAATATGCTAAAGAAGGAATTAGTGCATGCGCTGGTAGATGAACCAAGTCTTACTATGTCCATTTTGCATTAATTCATTCTGTGTAAATGACCAGTTACCCAGTTATCGGCACGATTAACCTACAGATCAACGGACAATAATAACTGGAATAATTCGGTTTCGCAGGTTGAGTTTGCTAACGCATATAATGTGTCATGATGGAATCCTTCCTGTGCAACATGACTGAAAGAGTTCATGAGGCCGGCAGGTAGATCACAGTGCCTAGCAGACAGTATCTGAAACATTGTATGTAATTGGGAGCTGTACAAGGCTCACTATAAGTTGACTACCCGAAAGCGAAAGCTTTTCCGATATGGCAACAATTAGTTAGTGATGCTATCATGATAAAAGCCAACAGTTTGTCATCAGAGATTCTTGGATGAGACACCCTGAATTTGAAAATCACTGAAAATCACTGTAATAAGCAAGATATATCAGGGAGGTGGAAGCGAGCACCTCCCTGCAGGGTATATCATTATAGACCGTATATAACAGATCCCCCGCTCCTCCTTTTTATGCCTATCTTTACTGATCAATGTTGAAATCAACGAGAAATCTTAGTATATACTAACTCACACCACAAACTATGCACCCATACCCAGCCTATCAATAATCACTCCCTTCTGAAAGCCTCCTTCATACCAATAATTGATTTCCGCATCAAGTGCGGCCTCTCTTTCAAAAGTCATTCCTTACCGCAAACTAATTGCAACATTATCGGGACGATGCATGAATGCTCGTGGAGTGAACAGAATACATGATGTACATTACTTTCCAAAGATAATGGAAATCATTTATACACCGTATAAATCATCCTAGTTTTGCCACTCTAGTTTCATTATTATTCTCATTTCGCGAGAGGCATTTAATTCCTTAGCCGTTTAACATAACGGTCACGAGACTATATACTCACATTCATGTATCCAGAGAACAGTTCCGGTGCCTGCATAATTATATTGAAAAGTTCCTCATGGCATTTCCTCCTTTCATAACAACACGTTTCCTACGAAGGATGTTTTATGTGCGAACCAATACTTCTGAAGTAGAAGTTGAATAGTTTTATGCAGTATACTTTCTCAGCCGTTTAACTGCGACGTCCATGCTGCTGTCCATCATAGAGAGATATAGTCGAATGATTTTTTGCACAGCTCACACACGTTCTTTTGATTATGGATCGGCCTACTTCTAGTTTCAGTGCTATTTTGGTGTAGCTAGAGAGCTCAAAGTCCACTCATATATTATAATAATCATTACAGCACAGTCATTGCTGAACCCGACTTCACATTGCCTCGGTCATCAGTATAGAACCCAGTCCAAAGTTAAGTGCGCTCGATTACTAAGAACAATTAAAAACTAACTGTTGCAAGTATGCCAGGAAAATGATACCAATCACTCGCAGTCAACCAGACACGATGTTAAAAGTGCGCCCTCCACTGCATGCATTATGATTACCAACAAATTAAAAATGTTGAGTATATACCAGAACAATGATACCAATCATATGCCAACTTCAGATATGCAATCAATATTCGAACAGTCGCAGTCAACCACAAACAACCGAGGAAGCTCTCAAATATGTATTATGATTACCGAGAAATTCAGACCAACGTATGTCAGCTGTTGAGTATATGATCATACAAATCATACCAGCCTGTATAATTATGAATGCAGTTATGGAGGTGAAATAGAGCCGCCGCATTCGACCAGAAACGCAATTCACGCTGTTCCAGGTTCGCTCTTTCACAATCTTGTTTCCGCAAATCTACGTGCGCGCGTTCACTGGCGGGAAAATATTAATTTCAGCACAAGCATAGCAAACGCTGCCCGCGGGTAGCCGGAAGATATCGACATTATCAAAACAATCCATCAATCAAAATTGAATTTATCTTATCGTCTGTGATCATGTAATTGCCATTACCTTAATCAAGCCCATCTTCTTTGTACATGTCCAACAATAAATCTACGAGCTGGCTTCGAGGGAACGCTTCGTCGAATGTCGAGAAAAGGCGGAACAATGCATGATACTTTATGTTTACAAAACGGTGACGCGTGCATGCTAGACAATATACCATGTAGTCATAAGCCGTGTGTATTGACCTATTCTAATCATAACCTCGTGCGAAGTAAATTCCATATGTTTGCCTGATGATATTGATTCCGCTGTATGCGACTTGCTGGTGTAATGGAATTATAGTGAGTGGAAACTGCATGACGAACGTCTGTTCGCTGTGCGGCTTCAGCTTTGCGCAGGGGAATCCCAGGGGCTTGGGGGCTAGATGATGTAAGTTTAATCCCGCTGCAACAAAATGCGGGTCGATCTACTATGTACAGCAATTTCCCCACCGTTCACGGATTGCTGTGACGTGTATTCATCACCGAGATCCTTTTGCAAAATGTCAGTACTATAGTTGGGAAAGAACATGAATCTGATAGCTTAAGAAGCACTTTAAAAGCAGAAGTGAGCATGACGGCGCGTTACAGCTGCTTGTATGCACACACGATTCAAGAAGGACAGGGGAATACTTCGAAAGTGGTGACAGCACTTTGTGGTGATACCGATACCGCAATGCGATCTCGTTGCGTGGACTGAGAGAGCTGCTAGAGACATGTGAGCATCTCGGCAAAACGAGACACATGAGCATCACCGTGCACAGGAAATCACGAACAGGAAATATGCAAGTTTAATCAACTCCTCGTTGCCGGCCAAAAATATGGCGTGAAATATTGGTAAAAGTTAACGTCGACATGTCGATAATGATATATTAAAAGCTCTGCGCAACGCCATCATGGCCGTATAAAGATTGTGAGGTGGTGGTCTTGTCGGCTCTCTAGTCGGCTCTCTGGAGGTGTCGTGGTATATAGTGGTTTATTCACTTCATTCTCAATCCAAGGGTTGAGGGTTCGAATCTCAGCCCGGCGCTACCGTCTTTTGGGAAGACATTAATCCACATTTGCCACTCTCCACCCAGGTGTTAAATGAGAACCTGGCAGGATTTATACCTTGAAATGCATTGTACGCTGATTACGGCTGCCGGAGCTAAAGCCTGGGCAATAATATCCAAACCATTTGGAAGCGCGTAGGGCCGTTATATCATAATGTGATATGCGCTAAGGCAACAACAGTTTATTATTATTATTATTATCATTATTAGTTGCGTTTAGCGTATGCTGATGAAAGGATGCTCCAATTAGGTAGAATGATGATGTCTGAATGATACACATCTTAAAAACACACTGATGAACAATCAAGCAAACCGTAAAGCACATTACCCGTAAACCCCCAAAACTCCAGAATATTGTATACGGGCGATATTTCAATGCTTATGTGTTTAAAGTTTGAATAACACGATAAGAACTACTTTCGAAATATAAACTCAAGGGCAATTTCAAAGGCCTATTGTACTGGCCATAGAAATCAGGTTCGGATTATGTAATACACCATTGTAATGTTCGCACATTTCTAAAGGTGATAGACAGGGCTATTGAAATTGTCTTGAGTTTATTTTTCGAAAGTAGTTTTTATCGTGTTGAATCATCTTTAATAATGTCAGGTTTACTTTATTCATTTTTTTTCTATTTATTTTATTTACTTATTAATATTATTATTATTATTATTATTATTATTTGGGAGTGCTTGATTGCTTGTCAGAGATATTGGACACAAACTTGTGCCCCATCCCTTTCAGATAATCCAGGAAACGCCACTACTTCTATAGCCGTATCTGTTTCAACAATTTTGACTTTTGCACCTCCCTGATAATTGGTTTGGGGTACTTCCGTAAAGCTTAATAATCTGCTTTTGCCATATATACAGCCGTGCCTGTGAAGGAGTGAGGCCGTATATATCGATAAAGCAAACACATTTGACATGTTTGATTAGATTTCAGTACTCTTGGCCATGATAGGAACTTGTAACAAGAAGTAACGTCCGTGATGAGTGAAAATTGTGCGCATAGACCGCTTATCCTCTGCAACTTTGAAATAATGAATAACGCTTTTAAAAGACAATAGGATATCATGATATAATATTATTAGAAATTCATTTTTTTTAATCCAATCATCCTTCATGATTGAACATTATTGTGTACTCTTTCCGGAACTTTGCTTACTGCATCTTGCATTACGGTCTACAAATCTTCAGCTTATAATTACCCTTTAAATTAACATTAAATCAAACTAAATCTCGGGCTATAAACAGAATACACTTATTTCTAATGTGCTACATCAAACCTCAAAATATAAAATTAAGGTTCTGTAGTGCATATGTACATGTACCCTTAGCTTAAATTCAGAATTTGGGTCATATACGTGTTATCCTTTTTTTTTCTTGTTCCTTTGTTTGTCTGTTTTTCTTTGTTCGTGCGTTTTTTCTTTCATATAATTTTCATTTTCATTTCATTTCATTTCATTTATTTCCAATTTTCATTTAAAACCATGTACATATCAAATATAGCACATCATTATAAAAAGGAGGGAAAATAATCAACAATAAAAACACACGAATACAAAGAAAAATATAGATACAGGTATTGAAGTACAAAAGGATAATGAGAATATAGGGGAGCCAACATAGACCAATGACCTTTCAAAGGCTAGGCTCCCGATACCATAATGGTAAAAAAAAAAAATTAAGAGAAAGAAGGTATTAAAAGGTATTATAATATATTAGGGCTTGTAAGCATCTATTAATTTTTTTTTCTTCATATTTGAGTTTAAATGAGGCAAGATATGGGCAATTTTCATTTAAAGTTGACAATAATGCTCTTTGGCTCTCCATCAAACATTACATCTCATCGCAAATATCGCTTACCCACACGGTTGAATGAAATGTTTAAATGTAAAGAGTTATCGATCAACTGAGACTTAAAGTCTGAGTGAGAGCTGCGCAGACTGACAGTCGCACTTAGGAAATACTGAGGTAGAAGGTTATATGCAGTAATAAGTGGTCTAGGCACGGGGGGGGGGGGGGAGGGGGGGGGGGGGTAAGGTTAAACCGGACGAAGGGTGATTAAAAAGAGAAATGAAAAGAAAGAGATAAGAAAAGTGCAAGGAAAAAAGGGGGATTAGGGTTATGAAAAAAATCAGACACTTCCTCCCCATTTCACCCACCTACTGATGCCCGCCCCCCCCCCCCCCCCCCCCCCCCGGAGGACACCGTTACCTGATCGACAGGTGAAAATGAAAAGCAAATAAGAAAAGAAAGAGAGAAATTGACAGGAACGCGAAGAGAAACTGATATCTCCTCCTTCTTCTGCATCCCGACCTCTCGACTGCCTTGTTTCCTGGCATTTTATCCTCCCGTGCCCACCCCCACCCGGCGATGGTGTTCCATGAACTGGTCAGACTTGAATGATGGTAAACAAAAGAACGAAAACAAGATAATGTATCATAAAGCTTTATATTTCAAGTATCCAGTTGTTGTTTAAAAATATATATACGGATATCTGTGCACAAAATAATGGGGTACAATGTATTGCAAGCTATAGTGATGATGATGATGTCATGTTAATGGTCTTACTTAAAAATGAAAAGCAAATAAGAAAAGAAAGAGAGAAATTTACAGGAACGCGAAGAGAAACTGATATCTCCTCCTTCTTCTGCATCCCGACCTCTCGACTGCCTTGTTTCCTGGCATTTTATCCTCCCGTGCCCACCCCCACCCGGCGATGGTGTTCCATGAACTGGTCAGACTTGAATGATGGTAAACAAAAGAACGAAAACAAGATAATGTATCATAAAGCTTTATATTTCAAGTATCCAGTTGTTGTTTAAAAATATATATACGGATATCTGTGCACAAAATAATGGGGTACAATGTATTGCAAGCTATAGTGATGATGATGATGTCATGTTAATGGTCTTACTTAAAAATTAAAAAAAATAAATAAAAAAGTCCACGTCTTCTATTGTGATTTTTCACAAACAAATTTAAAGAAATCTCTTATTCTTATTCATAGGGGGGGGGGGGGGGGTGTCGTTAGATGATCAGAGTTAGGAATTCATTTTTTACACCAGGCATACTGGGTGAAGGAAATAAAGCCGTTTCACCCTTCCCCAAGCTTCAGACACTTTCTAATCAGATTGCATATCGATTTGTCACTTTGCCTCCATCTTCTTCTTTACCCAGAGAAATATGATTTGTTTGGAAATGGATAGCTTAATCACCAAACCCAATCAAATTTTGGAGTCTGGACGCCTTCACCGTCCAATCTTTGTCATCGGTGCCTGGTATTCGCCCCGTAATTGGAACATGATATCGCCACGGGGGCTTGATTTATGCCATTCCAAGTCGTTAACCAAATTAGGGGTACTGTCGGACGATTCTAATTTGAGGGGGTGGAACAAAAAAAAATCGCAGGTTCCCCGCCCGACAGGAAAACACATTTCCAAAAAACTCCCCAAATTTTGATATAACAATGACTTCAGATTTTGAAAAGCAGCTGCAAATGTTTCCAACAATTTGAATCAAGTGAACATAAAATGATCTCCAACACTTGTGCTGGCGTTCCCACATCTTTGCTGGACTTGATTTACGTTGCCCTTTCAAATACAAAATAAAACAAAACAAAAGAAGCGTATCATTTCCTTCAGTTTCATCGCAATTCTTCGCTACCTAAGCTCAGTAGTCAAGCAAGCAAAATTTATGCATGTGTGTTTTTATGCTTTGTAACAATACCTTTGTAGTAATTTCTGTGAATAATACCAGTAAATCATGAACTATGGAGTGAAATGAAACTGAAACAGAATATTTGATAATGTGCCTACAAATATTTGAAGAAAAAAACAACAACAACATAAACTGATTCATGAGAAGGGGTAACCCCCCCCCCCCCCCCTTCCCCAGTCCTGCCTCCCTCAATGGCGACGCCCTAGCATGACACCATGTGTTGAGCTCAATTAGCGAAAGTGATGTGCGGGGATAGAATTGGGATAGAACATTGCCGGAGGACAAAGAAAAGAAAAAAAAGGAGGAGGATGTGATATTAATGTCAAGCTCCATTCTATACCCTTTCATTCAATTGGAATGATTTATTCATTTCTTTCCAATTTATCGCAGGAAAATGATATGAGCGACATTGTTATCAAGATTTACGTCCTGTACATATTACAGTCGTCATGTTTCTAAACGTGTTTTATTACAGGGGTATACAAAGGATTTAATGTGAAGAAAAAGTAAAAAGATGGTTGCATGTAAAGTATGTCGTTTAGGTATTACATAGTCTGCAGACACTTTCGAAACTTAAAAACAATTCACTGAAGCCTTGAGCAGAGCCTAACTCTGCCAGGCTATGGCTGTGTGTCAGGAGCAGCTTTAGTACAGGGCCAATGGTAGTCTTCCAGTTCAGACACTCATAAGCGTTTCGACTTTCAATGTTTCGTGCCTGCAAACTGCAGAGGAATGAAATAGGTTTTACTATCAGTTATCATTAAGCAATGATGTAGTATATAGTATTTTGTATATTGTTGAAGCAGTGTCAGCACAAAGTATATACATATATTTCACAATAATGTCCTTTATACGTTGTGCTTTGTATTGTAAAGCCCGGCACACACTGCACGATCTGACTACGATGCGATTTTGGGAAAAGTTGTTATAACATTTGATGTGAACCTTCAAATATGTAAAATCTTCGTGATCAGAGTTCCGAATAGTAGTATGAATACTAAACTCGAAATTCCGGGGCTACTGCGAGCCTCCGTGTAGGAATAAAATCGAATTCAATTCCAAATCGTAGTGACGTCATACCAATCTTGCGATCGACTAAGATTTGAAGCCGATTTGGCCTTTACTCTAACCAGAAGAATTGCAGTTAACCAAAATTTCGATATTAGTATTCGTATCATTATTCCGAGCTCCAAATGAGATAATTTCACTTTTTAAAACTTTCACACATTTAATGCAAACTGCAATTTGTTCGAAAATCGGGTCGCAGTCGGATCGTATAGTGTGCGCCGGGCTTTAAACAACATATTGATGTACAATTTCAGTGAAGTTTCATTATACCAAATACCCAATACTAAACGTTGGCCTCCTGAGAATGCGATTTCCCCAATATTAGGGCAACCACCGGCTATTCGGGCACAATATTATGAATATAGCGCTTTGTATGCTGTAATGTTATTCCTACCACACTTAAATTAACAAATTACTTCAAAAGTTATTTATACATGTATAATAATATGGTTGTCACTATAATATAACATTTCCTTGTTTTCACTGGATAATTTTTAGACCGGAAACTTTTATTTATATAGACAAAGATACAACAGCCCCACTGCAAATCAGGAAGGATTTTATATTTTGTGCCCCATCATTAAACGAAATGCATTTCCACTAAATCTTTGATGACAATAAACGAAAGCTTTTTAGGTTAAACGAATTTATAAATTTATACCTAAAAAGTGACAATAATGATGGTGAGAATGGTTCACTACCGTCAAAAGAGAAAAGTGTTACAAAAATGATCATACATGATTGAATAAGGGAAGGATAATGTATAACAGAAAAATGACAGAAAGCGAATGAAGAATGAGAGAGGAGCAAAATTTAGAAAAGCAAATAGGAAAGTGATTGGAAATATGTCAAAAGGATGTAGGATATCGAATTTCTCGTGTCGTTGAACTCGAATCAATCTATTTCTACCATGACTTTGAAACATCTCTACGGACACCGCGTCTGAAATCAATGAACGCTGACTCCCAAGGCAGGCAATTATATTGCTCCTAGTTATTATCTACGAATGGCGTGGCCAGGCAGGGCTGGATTAGGAGGGGGCATGGGGATTTAAAATTATAATGTCTCAATACACCACTGAATTGAGAGCTTTATGAAGTACAAGAGCTCTGTAAGACCATTCTCAAAGAATAGCATAGCCAGAACTGGAGGTTTGAATCGCGTGAGCTTATATTTTCTTTTTCATGGGGAAGGGGTAGGGTGGGGGACGTGGGGATTGTGAATAACTCATTATACACCGAAGACCTCATGAATTCATGAATTCAAGACTACATCATAATGTAGACAGATTAACATTTCATTCATATAGACGCCCACGAGACCGATATTGTTGATCTTGTGGGCTGTCGGTCGCGTGACCCATGGAAAAATTTTGCTTCAAAGATTTGTAAAACAGGGGAGCGTTTCATAAAGTGATTTGTCAGTGATTTCTACCGACAACTGTAATAAGCTACTGAAATCCTTGCATCTGATTGGCTGAGAGCAAAGTTGTCAGTAAAAATCACTGACAAAACGCTCCCCAGGTGTTTCTAGTCTTGTAAAAATGTCAAGCCTATCGTGATTACCTAGTAAAAGAATGCATGTATACATAAATTAATCAAAAGTAGTAAATGTAATATTATTGAAAAATGAAAGTTGTGCCAGTTTGAACATAAGACATTCTTTCTTCTTCTTCTTCTTCTTCTTCTTCTCTTCTTTTTTCGGGGGGGGGGGGGGGGGGTGGGTTGTGGTTAGGATAAAGACAATGATAAATACAAGAATTTGCGAGGAAAAAATATAAGTAAATTAAAAGTGAGAGAAAAACCGAGCGATTGAAAAATGAGACTGGTTTAAAAAGCAACTACTTCTTTTGTAATAATGCCACGTCTATCATGATCACTGTGATCAAACATCCAACCCACATCCAATATCCTTTCCAGATTAACATGTCATGGAACATTACTTCTTTAACAGCTAATACTGATTGCATTGCGGAACAGGCGATTCTCTGAACTTTAAATGTGCTAATGGCAAAGGTAACATAAGAACTGTTAAAACGTGTGTGTGTGGGCGGGGGGGGGGGGGGTGGGGGTTGTTTTTAAAACTCCTTTCGTGCTCTTGGTAATATCAGGAAGAATCATGTTTATTATTTTACTTTAAAGGGGAAGTCTAGTCCAGGAATCGCATCTATATTTAATGGAAAGAAAAATCAGAGAACTAGATCAACCGAATAAAAAAAACAACCACAACAAATTAAAAAGATTGAGGAAATCGGACAACTAAAAGGCTGACAATGAATCACATTGAAATAACATGAATATAGAGGAGAAAGCAGGAAATGCTAGAAAGACGATAAACTTATAGAAACGAGAGAAAGACAGAGGAGAATTTATTAACAATGTTTTATATACACTCAACCAAAAAAGTAAGTTCCCCCCTAGCATTTTTGGATATCTCAAAAAGTATTTTACCGATTTTCATAATTCAAACGGGAATGGATTTATTACTCATAACATGAATGGCATGTCATTGCCACCAGATATCATTATTGGTGTGAAAAAATGCATTTTATGTCAAAATGCATGGGAAAAAAAGTTGCACTTAAGGTTATATGAAGCATATTGTGTACATTTCCTATGCAAGTTAGCAAATGACCTTTTTAAATTGTTATGTAATTCTCAGGAATTTCTTCAGGTACAATATGCTTCCCTATTAAACTGTATGCTCATGAAAATAAAGAGATAGAGAAATATGCAATAAACCATGCTTAAAAGTTCAGAATCATGAGTGATTGTTTGATTATTTGTGTAAAGGTCAATGCAAATCACTAAAGTGCAACTTTTTTTCCCATGCATTTTGACATAAAATGCATTTTTTCACACCAATAATGATATCTGGTGGCAAGGATATGCCATTCATGTTATGAGTAATAAAATTCCCTCTCCATTCCCGTTTGAATTATGAAAATCGGTAAAATTCTTTTTGAGATATATCCAAAAATGCTAGGGGGGAACTTACTTTTTTGGTTGAGTGTATATACACACAGCGAGGTGGAGAGAGATAGATAGAGAGAAACAGAGAGAGAGAGAGAGGGGGGGGGGGGGGGCTAAAGTGAGAACTGAGAGGATAGTACGTATAATAAGGAAGAACTTTTTATATATAACTTTTTATATATAACTTTAATTTCAATAATGGGCCTTAAACTCATATATGAGCTTGGGACCCATTATTGCAATTAATGTGGCAAAGGATGAGACAGAGATGAGACTAGTTCGATGATTGTGGGGGTTTTTACGGATCGATATGGAAGTGCGTGTCTACTCAAGGACATCGCCCCTCTTCGATTTTATGAGAGAATGACTGAAATCATGCAGTGAACACGAATTATACACTTTCAAACTAAATAATGAGAGAGAGGAAGGGAATGGAAGGAGGGATGGAGAGATAGAGAGAGAGTAGGGACAGCCAAGATACAACGAATCAAAGAGAAGAAAAGAGAGAGAAGGAGAGAGAGAGAGAGAGAGAGGCTGACTTGGAAGAGAGAAAATGAAGCGTGATTTCAACATAGAGCCAGTGATACAAGAGCTTTGAGCTAACATGAGAGAACTTAACATCAAAACAAATTCATCGTACGTCAGATATAAAGTAAAGAAGATAATCATTGTCAAAAGTAATGAAAAGAGGTTTTCCTCAAGTCGAGTCGAGTTGAAATAGAACCACTCTTTCAATGGTTCTGGAGTCAGTAGTGAGATACATCCTGGCCCCTCATTTATCCTGAGCCAAATTATTTATTTATTCATTTTTCTGTTTC